>VXCM01001525.1:2790-21489 GCA_014773175.1 Lucifuga dentata | reverse complement strand
CAGAACATCTTCCACGCTTGTTCTGTCATGATGGTGGTTACACGGTGACTCAAAGAACGGAAGTGTATCTATGTTCCCAGGGTCCCCCATTTCAATATTCTGTTAACACTTATTAAGTGTGTCTTAACAGAACAACCCTAACCCTAACACATTATGTGCTGTATTGTGCTATATAGAGCTGGGGAACATAGGACCCTGGGAACCTAGGAATGACCGCAGGGAGCGTATCTGTGTTCCCAGGGTCCATAGAGCTGAGGAACAGATGACATAGGAGATAATTCCTGGGAACATAGGAATGACCCCCGGAGAACTTTCTGATTTGTTGAAGTTAGCAACGTCCTTGCTAACGACCCCTCAAAGCTGCGATCTTCATCTAACCTCTCAGTATGAAAATTCTGGGTAAAACCTGCAGCGTGTGTATATATACTATATTGCTGAGTGGGGTAAAGTGTGACCTGGTGGGTAGAACATGTCATCAAATCAACAATCAAAGTGGTTCTTCCTCTGGAGAGCTTGAAAATACTCAGCAAATGTAATAATCTTTCTATTATAATAGAGATGCTTTATTGGAGAAAAGGCAATAGGATTGTCAAAAACAGTATGAGTCATCCTCTGGGGACCATGAATATCCATAGCAGTTTGTGTTCAGATTTATTTATCATTGGGATAAGCCCCTTGAGATGCAGCATCTCATTTTCAAGGGGGTCCCAAAAGTTTTCGAGACAATTCAACAAATAAGTATTAAATAAAACTGGCAATTTGACATGAGGTTGATGCTCTGTGAAAGCTCATGGACTGTCCAAAATTTTAATCCTTTTATAATTTAGTAATAATTTTGTCTTATTTTGAGAATTTTTCAATCATTCCCAAACAGTCATGTTTTTTTTTTTTTTTTCNTTTTTTTTTTTTTTTTCCTCTGGTTTGGAATGAGCTTCCATAAATTTCTGTCTCCAAATGGGAGATATTGAAGCACACAAGAAGAACCTACACATCTTAATGTCATAATTATTAATAAACATAAATAGTCATATTATGACTTTTTGACACAAGACATTTATTTGTTCCATCAACAGGATGCATCACATGCAACGCTTCTAAAAACTGTTCTTATCAAGCCTCCAACTTCCCCTGTTGGATGCCTATGCACACGCAGATGTAAGCACTTGTGTCTTCAAGCATGTGCAGACACACACACACGCACACACACACACACGTACACACACAGCTGCTGCCTTCTAAAACATGAAAAAAGGAGATGCCAATACTTGAGTTTCATGTGTTCTGTCTGCTGCCTGTTGGCTATTTCAGCTTTCACAGATGCTTTTGTGTTTAGAAATGCAGTATCGACTCAATCCAGAAAGAATTTGATAGCAGGAACTGTGTCCTTTGACTGAAAAACCAAAAACCAACAATATGATGACTTTTTTCTTTTTCATACCTGTTTCTGTCTCTTTCAGTCTCTCTCACCCACCTTCATTTACCTCTCCTCCCTCTCTGCTTGATGTGAAATTGAGTTTTCAAAAGACTCCAAGAAGGAAATTGCAGCAATTGCCATCGACCCTCTACATGATGAAAAAAGAGCATAACAGCTTGGCCTACAGCACACATCAAAAATGTAATTTAGAAAAGTGGCACCATGGAGTTGACAACAACAGCATTAATGATAGTCATGTGGAGTGGGACTGAAATTGTCTCATGGAAATAGAAGGTAGATTTGTGATTCAGTTCCTGAAGGGATTCATTCCTGTTAATTACTAATTGTTTTTAATAGTTTATCAGTTAAATGAAGATTATCTGACTCACCCACAAGTGAGTATGTGTCTTCATCAAGTCTGATATATCTGCTGGGATCTTTAGGTTTTTTGCAGAATCTGACATGTTTCTACAACATTTCTGACTGAAATATTTGATTTTTTTTTTAATTAAAGGACCATACCATCCATTTTGCATATTTGAGCATTATATATTCAATTTTCATACATGTTGCATTACTGATAAATGATTTTCCAAAGGATAAAATTTTATTCCAGCTTTCCTGATATTTTGCAAAATCTCTTAAGCTTTCAAAATCAAATATTCAAACAATACACCCACCTTAAAAATCAATGTTTCTCCTGTTGATAGTTTCGCAGAATTATGAAGTTTTTCGATAAATGCAGGTCTTCTTTTGGGACTATATTCCCCAGTGGAGACATACATTCACTCTGCACTTTTTATTGCGCTTAAACACTAAAATTACAAAACTTCTAAAAATACCCTGAATACACGTGTTGTTTGTGATGATAGATTACCTATCCTAAGAACGTTTCAAGTATCAACAAGTTGATTTTAATAGTGTACCAGAATTAACTGAAACCAATGGCGATCTGGAAAAACGTTTTAACTCACCATTCCAGCAGTATGCTTTGGGAAATGATTGTCAGTAACGTTGCATGCATTCATATATTAGGCTCAAACATGCAAAATGACTGGTATGGTACTTTAAATATTTTTGTTCTACTTTTGTGGGATTCGTTGTTATTAATAAACCCTACAATAAAAGCATGCATTTCATTAGAAGTACAAACACAACCCTGACTTGAGTAAAACTAAATATATATATTTTTTAAAAGAGCTAGCCGGTGATTTTGCATGTTTGAGTCCAACAATCTGCATATATGTTACTTTCCTGAATTATTGTATGACTAAAATCAACTTGTAGGGACTTGAAACATTCTTGAGGTACAGTAAGTAATCCATCACATAAACATAAACATTACATAAACTTTTGGTCGAAGTTTCTTGATTTCACCATTACAACATGGAGCTGGGACTATATTCTCCACCAGGGAATACAGCCCCAGGAGAACTCTGCTTTTACTCAGAAGTTAAAACAATTGTACCTTCTACAATTGTATGTTAGTGTTAGCAGTTGAAACATTGAATTTTAAGGTGGATGTATCACCTGAACATTTGATTTTGAAAGATTAGAGGATTTGGCAAAATAACACAAGAAATAAAGTATGGTTTTATGCTTTGAAAAATGGTTGTCAGAAACGTAACATGTATGCAAGTAGTATTTGTTGGGCTTAAACTTGCAAAATCATCTGTATGGCCCTTTAAGATATTGGTCCCATATCTAACAATAGTTAACTATTGTTATAGACCATCCCTGATTTCTCACATAAACAGAACAAAAGTGAGCCTGAAAAAATAATCAATATTAAAAGGAGAAATAAACCAAAATAATTCAAAAGTACCCAGCTTTAAACAGCACTTTATGTTCCTCCATGAGCTTTAACCTGACGTACCAATAATCAGACGTCACCCTGTCAAGCTTTTATTTGCATTTACATTCGTAGCTCTGGAGTCTTCTTCTGTTTGCCTTGTTTTTTGGAGAGTCAGAGTCTGGCTGCCACCTCAGGTGCCAGCTAAGCATATAGACTGATAGATAGTCTTTTGTGTTCTCTCTAACAGGTGCTTCATCCATCTTTTCCATCCACCTACGTCTCCACTTTCCTCTGGCAGCGGGTATCTCGCCTCAGCGGGGCGCAGGAGAGGCTTCTTTTCTGCAGATACAATAACAACATGTATAATTCATGGAAGGAGTGTGGCATGTGGCACCGGACCAATAACAGCAGTTTACACGCAACATTTGCCTTTGCCCATGTTATCTGCTCAAAATCCAGAGGAGGGAAGAGGGGCGGGGNGGCGTGGTATGAGGCAGTCGGTTCACTGACACAGGAAACAGACTTTTCACTTTTCATCTTTCAGATATCTTGACTAGTGTTTGTGCAATCAAAACTGACATCTTGGCTTTTAAAAGATCATACCTGTGATCATGTAAGTTTGAGCCCGATATATACAATACAATGCACACTATGCTACTGACAGTTATTTCCCAAAATATACTACTTTAGTGGTAAATTTTAGAATTGTTTTTCCTACCTTCCTGACTGCCGTTGGTTTCAGTTCATTCCGATATGCTATTAAAATCAACTTGTAGTGACAGCTTGAGATATGTAATCCATCACATTAAACATCATATCTTTAGGTTTTGTTTTTTTTTTGTTTGTTTGTTTGTTTTGTTTTTGCCTTTATTTAACTGATCCAACACAGAACTGCATGGAAGATGATGTATTTCTCTGCCAGGAAATGCAGAAGACGGCTTTTATCAAGAAATTAAAATGACCATACCTTCTACATTCATGCATAAGTGTTAGCAGGTGAAAACATTTAATTTTAAGGTGGGTGTATCACCTGAACATTTGATTTTGAAAGTTTATGGATTTGAAAAAATAACATAAAAACACTAAAATACTGTTTTATGTTTTGGAAATTGGTTGTCAGTAACATAACATGTATGCAGGTTGTACGTATATATTGGGCTCAAACATGCACGATCACCGGTATGGTCCTTTAATAGACATTTAAGTCTAGTATCCTGGATTTTCTAAGCATATAAATTTGAGCTAAATTCACATACATAATTGAAGGGTTTGTCTAAAGAGTCCAATGAAAAATAGATCAGCAATTCATGTGTGTGTCGTGATCATAATTGAAAATGTTTGAAAATTTTCTTTTTGTGTATTTACAGAGATGTAAACAGCTTGACCACTCCTTATTTCTGTATTAAAAATAAGCCTTTAATCACTGAAAAAAAGGGACTGGACTGCTCCCCTACCCNCCTTATTTCTGTATTAAAAATAAGCCTTTAATCACTGAAAAAAAGGGACTGGACTGCTCCCCTACCCTCCACCCATCCCATAAGAACATATCTCTTTTTGTATGCCATGATAGAGAGGGGTTGACCAAATCAAACTGACAGCAACAGTGACATAGACATGTACACTAGGGGTGTGGATTCAAGGTAGGTAGTAATGCGTTACATTTACTTAAGTAACTTTTTTCCCAAAATTGTACTTTACTGAGTAGTTTTATTTTCACGATACTTTTAACTCATACGTGAGTATATTTATGAAGAAAACATATACTTGTACTCCATTACATTTGGTCATGCTCTTTGCTTTACTTTTGATTTCACCCATTTGAATTCAGTTTTTCTCTCATTGTCAGACACTATGCTGTCTGCTTCAGCTCTGAAGTAGCCACGCCCCCACCCTCCGTTTCCATGGTTTCACCTGGAGCAGAACAGTCATGGCAGAATCAACAGCAGGAGGTTTAGAACAGGCACATCCCTGGCCACACATTCAAATGGTGTTTTCTTTTCAGTCTGCCAAAACCAACAGCTACATAATGTGTTGCATCTTTGTCACTAAAAATGTGACATTTCAGCTTCTAAGAATCAACATGGAACTCGAGGAAACATGTGGCAGTAAGCTGCAATGTTAGCTACTTACCTAGCTGCTGCTACTAATGCTAAGTCAAGTTTTCCTTTTCTACTTTGAGTAAATTTGTGAAGCTAACCTAGCTACCTGTCTTAACTAGCTGCTACTGCTAATGCTTACTCAAGTTTTCCCGTTCTATTCTGAGTAAATTCATTAAGCTAACCTAGCTAACTGTCTTAACTAGCTGCTGCTGCAAATGCTAACTCAAGTTTTCCCGTTCTATTCTGAGTAAATTCATGAAGCTAACCTAGCTAACTGTCTTAACTAGCTGCTGCTACTAATGCTAACTCAGGTTTTCCTGTTCTATTCTGACTAAATTCATGAAGCTAACCTAGCTAACTGTCTTAGCTAGCTGCTGCTGCTAATGCTAACTCAAGTTTTCCTGTTCTATTCTGCGTAAATTCATGAAGCTAACCTAGCTTATTTCTGTATTAAAAATAAGCCTTTAATCACTGAAAAAAAGGGACTGGACTGCTCCCCTACCCNGCTTATTTCTGTATTAAAAATAAGCCTTTAATCACTGAAAAAAAGGGACTGGACTGCTCCCCTACCCCTCATAAGTATCCAGCAGCAGGGTCAGCACCTCCCTGTGTTCACACATGTTCCAACAATTAACACCAGACTTCATACCTCCTCCGAGGCCAAACAGTCCTCAGATTTCTCTTTTTTTCACCAACTGGATACTTCTACTTTCATTAACCTGAAGTCACATGTATATAAAAAGGTTTATCATGTAAAGTCAATGTACGATGGTATTGCTGACATCATCTTCTTCTGGATCCATAACTGTTGAACTGCTGAGTCAGTGTTATCTTAGTTACACATTGATGGAGGCTGCATGTTTCTAGACTTGGGGCCAGGCCAGAATTGTCATGATTTGTTATGTGGTAAATATGTGATTTATTACTGTCTACTGTTTCTTTATATGATATGATTTGGATTGTATTAGAAGCTACATGTGGCTACGTAGCATTTTTTTTTTCCTCAGATGGGCACTTTATAGCTTGTTGATTATTCTAAAGAACAAGCTTGATCAAAGTTATTCACTACTCAAGTAATCTTTTTACTTTCTTACTCTCACTCAAGTAATTATTTTGGTGACTACTCTTACTTATTCTTGGGTCACTATTATCATAAAGTAACAATACATTTACTTGAGTACAGTTTCTGACTACTCTTTTGTTGTTGTTGTTGTTGTTGTTGTTGTTTTTAACTGTTTCTATAATTTTGGCTCAATCTTTACAACATTTTTCATGTAGAATGTCCAGACCAAGCTGGACAAAACTTATCACTTTGTTTTTAGATATTCTTCACCGTTTTGCCACAATTGGCTGCCAAAGTTGTGTGGATGGAGCTCATTCTACTTAAAGCGCTGTATCTCATGAATAAGAGATATAGCACTGAACTTGGTAGACATAACGCAGTCGAGAATTGCGCAAAAAAAATGAGCCATCACTTGACCTGATGGGGGCGCTATAACAACCACAGTTATATTTTCTTCACTCCAAATTTGATTTCTGATAGTGACTTTCATTTTCCTGCTACATCATGAGCATACACGGTGATGTTGTGGATCGTCTTGCCTCATTTGGAGATCTGGTGGGCAGCTACACCCTGATTTTTGGTGGAAAAGGGGAAATACAGCCTTTACAATGAAGATTTCAGATTGGCATCAGAATCAGTTGATCACATTAAGTGGCTTCACATATAATTTCATAACTCAAAATAAGTGGATTTGGCGTTAATTTACTCTTTAAATTCTCACAGATTGCACTTTACGACAATATCTTCCCCTCAGGTTGAAAATCAACATACAATAAAGTGGGAATCTGTAATCAACTATCACATGAATCTTTTTTTTCTTTTTTTTTTTTTTTTTTNTTTTTTTTTTTTTTTTTTTGCTGTTAAAGAAGATGGTATAAGAGTAATTTTTATTGCATCATTTTATGATGCAATCCCCATAATATGGGAGTCTTATGCTATTTGATTCAATGCTGAACTTTGCCTCTTCCTGTCTGCCTTGATTTTAATTCATGGTTTCAGAGAAAAAGCTGCTGATGACTTGTGGAGGGATCAGGGAGTCACATGCCTGCATAGTGATGAATGCGTTTTTATGGATATCGTGGTCATTTCTCAGTACTTGGCGATTTGTTGCTGAGAACCTCTTAGAAGAAAACCTGACTGTGTCTGTCTGAAATTCTGAGAATGATTTTTAAGAAACAAGTTTAATAATCCTCATCTCTTTTATACTCTGTGTGGGTTTCAGATTTTCAGTTGACAGATCTTACAGTTTTACAAGCAGCATCAGATGCTGTAATCTGAGTGATTTTTCCTCTTATTAATTGAAGCATTATGAAAGAAGCTTTGATCTACTGTTTTTTTCCTTGAAGTAAACGACAAAAGAAAGGTGAGGTTTACAGCCCACCAGTTGAATGTGTGAGTGCTCAGCCTCCCTGGAGTTGCGTGCTAACAAAATATTGACATGGAAAATCTCAGTGCACAGACTGTTAAAACGTGATCATAGCTTGACTAGGTTTAGTGCATTAGTTTTGCTCATTAATAAATTATATTTTGGAAAAAAAAAAAGCTTTAGAATGTGTTCTTCTAGCATAACTGCCATTCTCTAAAGACTTCCAGCATGTGGCCAGACTTTTAGAAATAGGTAACTGCTGTGTGCAATTGAAATCTGACAGTTAAAAGAGTTTACCCTTAAAAGTAAATTAAACCATATGTGCAGCAGGTTTGGATACAGTTTTTAGAATCAGCTACCGCTGGTGGCAGTTGGGATATTTAAAGGACAATACCAATGATTTACATGTTTGAGCCCAATATATACAACCTGTATACAAGTTAAGTTACTGACCACCATTTCCCAAAATACAGTATACTCCTAGAGCGGTAAATTATAGATTTTATTTGTTTGTTTGTTTTTCCTACCTTCCAGACTGCCATCGTTTTCAGTTCATTCTAATATACTTAAAAAAATCAACTTGTAGAGAGTTGAAATGGGCTTAGAGAGAAGTAATCCAGCCATCATGACCAAAATATACAGAGCTCCTAAAGGGACATGGGAGGAGTAAAAAATATCAGTGGAAGGAAAAAAAAAATAACAAGTCCTTTTGCAAGATAACACAATACCTTTGCAAGAACGCAATACTTTTGCGAGATATTGCAAAACTTTTGCAAATCTCGCAAAAGTATTATCTCACAAAACTTTTGCGAGATAACACAAGTGACCCTCGACCCAAGCACCAACTGAATGTCTTTATATTTTAGTAAAGTAAAATATAAAGTAAGAATACAACTCAACGAATCACTCCATTGTTGCCAAGCAACGGCACGCATTAGAGTAACCCAGATATACTGTTGCACTTCTGCTCAAAGAAGGGTCAATAGTTTATAGTATAATAATAGTCAATAATAATAGTCAATAGTTTTGCATTATCTTGCAAAACGTTTGCCTTATCTCGCAATACTTTTGCATTATCACACAAAAGTGTTGCATTATCTCGCAAAACTTATGTGTTGTCTTTCAAGAGGACTTGCTATTTTTTTTTTCCTTCCACAGATTTTTTTTCCTCCGATGCCCCCTTAGGGGCTCTGTAGACATAAGCAGCATAATTTTCCATTTTCCGCATAATTTTCCACAAAAACTCGACTAAGCTGCAGAAAAAAAATTTATGAAAAGTTATAGATACAGAAACAGGGAAGTCATTTCATTAGATCAATAAACTGTTTAGAAGAGAATTTAACAGATCATTTAGCCCAGAGAGTTATTATTAATCATTTTTGTCCCTGAGATACTTTATAATCATTTCCATCTTTATTACTCAAACTTTGCACTCCAGTCAGTCTTTTCTTCCTCTTGACTTCCCTTGAAAAACTAATCTATTTTGAAAAATTCCTACACTCAGGACATTGCATTATCACAATTCATGTGTAGGTGTTGGAAAAAAAAAAACCAGTCCATTTATATTCAGAGTCCTTTGGTGTTTAGGACATTAAACCTCCATCTTGCAGCTCCTCTTTCATTAATAATTCACACTAAATAAATCCTGTTGACAGCCAAATATCTTCAACCGGAGAGGAACAGTCTGCTTCTAGAAACACTCCATCTCCGACTCTGGTGGGAGGAATGACATAAACAAAGAAGAAATGAAGCGATGGAAGCAATAGAAGTACAATATGAGATGATGATGATGATGATGAGGAGGAGGAGGAGGAGGAGGAGTAGGAGGAGAAACTACAAAAACTTTCCACAGTTCCAGGGTATTGCTTGTTTATTAGAGGACCAAACTGGCAAAAGTTTAAGCCCAACAAATACAACCCACATAAATGTTATGTTAATGACAAACAATTTCCAAAACATAAAACCATATTTCAGTTTTCCTGTTATTTTGCCAAATCCCCTTATGTTTGAATGTTGAAGGGATGGTTAGTTTTAATTTCTCTGCAAAAGCCGTCTTCTCCTGGAACTATATTCCCTGGTGTAGGCATACATTTTTATCTGTGTAGCTCCGTGTTGGATCGTTCAATAAAGTTTCTTTGACAAAAAAAACTTAATAGCGTTGTGTTCGCTGTGATGGATTACGTATTTCAAGTTTCAAGTCTCTACAAGTTGACTTTAATAGCATACTGGAATATATGGAAAATAAGGGCAGTCTGGAAAGTAGGAAAAACAATTGAAAAATTTACCGCTCCAAATTTTGGGAAATGGTTGGCAGCAATGTGTTATGTGGGTTGGTTGCATATATTGGGCTCAAACATACAAAACTGCCTGTATTGTCCCTTATAAAACATTACAAGTATACAAAAACTAAGTTATTAATTAAGCAATTTTAATTGCTGAATTATTAGTATACATATCGTAGTAATCATATATCATGTCGTATAAAAGTAATTGGTTGGTATTTATGGTGTTTTCACTCATGATCTGCAGCTTAACATGTTGCTCTGCTGCTGCCTGTGGCCCGGCGTGCCGCACAAACAATCTGCTTTGACTTTTCCTCTCATGACTTATTGATCACATTGTGCTCAGCAATGCTCCTCCGTGTAAATATTGTATGTGTTCATATGTAATGTATGCAATATTTTTGATGCTGATATACAGTCATGTATAGCTTTGTAGCTGTATTTGATATTTTGACAGGGTCCCCAAACAGATTGTCTTGATGAAATGTAAATGAGGGCATGTTCGCATTATCAATCCGCAATCAGGATTCGTCTGTATGAAAATCTGCCAATTATGTCCAACATGACAGTGGGACATAATTTTCATGTTCTGACTCCTTCCTTTAGGTTTCCTTGACCAGTTTATTCAGTAAATGGAAGGGGGTTAAAAAAATCTAGACCTTCCAAGCATTTAATGTTACGTCCAGGAATTCTGAAATAAGATGTTGCTTTGGCTTTCTGCTTTGCAAAATTGCCTATGTAACCTCCTTAAAGGACAATACCGACCATTTTGCATGTTTTAGCCCAGTAAATACTACTCATATATATATTATGTTACTGACAACCGTTTTCCAAAACATAAAATCATATATTAGTTTTCCTGTTATTTTGTCAATCCTCTTATCTTTCAAAATCAAATGATCAGGTGATACACTCACCTTAAAATTCAACGTTTCACCTGCTAACACATATATCTGAATGTAGAAAGGATGTCATTTTTAAATTCTCTGTAACAAACCGTCTCCTCCTGGGACTGTATTCCCTGGCTGAGACATTGTGTTCCGTGCAGTTCCATGTTGGACTGGTTAAATAAAGTTACTCTGACAAAATTTACCTTAAATAGATTACTAGAATAAATAGAAAGCAATGGCAGCCTGGAAGGTAGGAAAAACAATTCTAACATTTATTTCTCAAATAGTATTTTTTGGGAAGTGATTGTCAGTAACTTAACCTGTATGCAGGTTGTATATATTGGGCTCAAACATGCAAAACCACTGGTATTGTCCTTTAAATCAACATCTAGAATTGCAACTGCTCCTATTACGGTGGCCCTGAGGTACAAAAGACAACAACAATTCAGAAAGCAGATATTTTTACAAAATGACTTTTACAAAACCAAAAAAAAAAAAAACAAACAAAAAAAAAACAAAAAACAGTAAAATAACAGATATCACAACTTGAGAAGTTCACAAGATATCACAACTTGAGAACTAGAGAAGGTATAAAGGTAGGATTTCAGAAAACACCAAATTATTTCTGTTTTGTTCATTTGTTTTCCAAATATCATGACTTTGCATGTTATTCCCAGCCTGCTGATGGTGATGAATATGTATGACCTTGAATCTGAAGTACCGATGCTTTCAGTTTACAACTGACCTGATCTTAGTTCTTGACCCTTGTGCTACGTTTAGTCTAATTTGTTGTAGCAATAAAGCAAAGACAGTTTTAGTGCCGCATGTTCTCGTCTTCATGCTGTTGAAGACATAACTCAGCACCAACTGTGCATGTAATGATTCCAGCAGGCCTTCGCTCAGTCGTTATTCCTGAAAACTGAAGCTGAGTCAGGGCATCATGTGGTTGATATGGTTAAACAGACAGACTATAAGGGCTGTTTAAAGGAACATACAATAAATACTGCCTGCATATACATTACTGACAACCATTATAAAAGACCATCTATCTATAAAGACAGTTTCTCATCTGTGTGCCTGTGGCACCAATATCTCTAGAATGCCTATACTTATTGTAATATATGTACTGTATGAAGTTGATATTTGGCAGGTTCATTGCTCAGAACCCAAGGATGTGCATGTTGTTGTTTGGATGAGCAGTTTTCAGATTGAGCTGTGCCAATAAAAAGTAGGATATGCTCCGACTGCGGTGGCAGGATACACTCCAGGCACAGCAGCATATGCTCAGATCCAGTGCCACGGTCTCAACCTGACCCTGTACATCAAAAAGCTAGCTCATGAGGATGTGCAGAACTAAATTATGGCAAGCTGCAGCACACACCAGAAAGTCTGGCCTGCTCTGAACAGGCATGTTTGGAAAGGGCGCGTACTAGTTTTAATGAAAATTACATTTTCAGAAAAAGATTATGAAGGTTTTTTTTGTTTTGTTTTGTTTTTACAAAACTGCTTTTATAACGTGACTTCTGACAATACCTGTTGCTGATTGGCTGGTGGGTGTCCTATAAATCTAGATTAAGACACTTTAAGCGCATTTTCAGACTTGTAGAATTGAGACTCTGGCTTGAGTCAGACTTAAAGGACCAGACCAGCGATTTTGCATGTTTAAGCCCAATAAAAACTACTCGCATACACATTACATTACTAACAAACAACTTCTGAGACTTCTAAGACATAAAACCATATTTTATTTCTGCCTAATCTTTCAAAATCAAATGTTCAGGTGATACACTCACTTTTAAGGTGAGTGTATCATGTGGTATGAGTGTCGCCTGATACCATGAATGTAGAAAGCATGGATTTTTTTAATTTTTCAGTGAAAACCATCTTCTGGAACTATATTCTGGCGGAGACATACATTTTCTTCTGTGTTGCTCCAGTGCCAGACTGGTTAAATAAAGTTTGACAAAAAATTTATTAGACATCATGTTTGCTGTGATGGAATATTTATCTCAAGCACATTTCTAGTCTCTGCATCTTGATTTTTATAGCGTACTGGAATGAACTGAAACCTATGGCTGCCTAGAAGGTAGGAAAAACAATTCTAATATTTACTGCTCCAGTTGTATGTTTTTGGGAAATGGTTGTAACGTAACATGTATGCAGGTTGTATATATTAGGCTCAAACATGCAAAACCACCCATATGGTCCTTTAAGACACTACAAACACCAATTTAACAGCTGGAGAGCTAAATGTTTTACACTGTATTCTGCTTTTAGAGCTCTAATACAGGCAGTCCCCGACTTACGAATGTTCAACTTATGAACAACCCATATTTACGAACTGACCGCCATAAAGCCTATTAAAATTAAAAATTCGAGTTACATACAATGATTCATAATAATGAACAGCACACTGTTTTATGGCACACATCAAAACATTACGCGAAGTCAGTGGTGCAGCAGCCGTCGCTATTTTAAGTCAGATCGCATTCACTTAAAAACACTGTGTTGTTGTGTTGTGTTGTGTGTTGTTCATGTTTTGCCTTTTTTTTCTTTTTTGTAACCTTCATAACCATGCCTCCAAAGCATAA
Source organism: Lucifuga dentata (assembly GCA_014773175.1). NCBI lineage: Eukaryota > Metazoa > Chordata > Actinopteri > Ophidiiformes > Bythitidae > Lucifuga > Lucifuga dentata. The sequence goes on along the minus strand of VXCM01001525.1, from coordinate 7,989 downwards.
ATCCAGTTTCTTATGCATAGAAAGGTAAAATATATGCACCTTAAGTAACTGTTCCGACTTATGAAAAATCTGACTTACAAACAGCTGTGGGAACGGAACTCGTTCGTAACCCACAGACTGCCTGTATTGTGTTTTCTTTATGTTATGTTTTCCTGTGAGCTTGTCCTACAATGTATTTTATTATGCGTTTTTGCTCTGATTTTCATGGTATAATGACAATAAATCACAAGCACATGTCACAGCAGTATCACCAGCATAGCAGCAGGCGGTGATGGACCTTGAGTGGGACTAATTAAAAATAATGATCTAAGCAGCTTGTCCTTTGGTACCAACTTAGTGAGTCAAGTTTATATGTAAAGACCGACATCACATACAGTATCTCCAAGGGCTTTACAGGCCCACACAGCAACAGTTCCTGGCCCCGCAAAACATCGCCACGGAGATAATGAAACAGTCTCTAAATATAAACCACACATAAAGAAAAAAAAAAATGAAACCTCAGGAGAGGCAACTGAAAGAAAGATTCCCTCCACTCACACAGCCAGGTGTGCAACAGGAGCCGAAGGTGGAAAACAGGCGATGAGGTGATGTGGGGATACAGGGGTGTCAGACACAGACAATAGTACAGATTAGATGAACTTAACCATCAGAAGGCAGGCTAACAAATCCAAAGGCCAGAGGTAGTCTTGTTATATTAGGATAGTAGAAACAGGCTGTCGAGTGCAAAAGGCTAAAGTAGGCAAACAGAGCAAAAAAGGGAAGCAAAGGCAAACAGGAAATCAACAATGGCTGGATCCCTGAAGCTAACAGCTACTAGGACAATTTAGTAAAGATCGCTGATTTTGTTGATGTATAATTAGATTAAACTAGTGCAGTGCCTGTTGAAAACATACCTGTTTAGATAGGGCCAGACTGTGGTGTGTGCTGCAGCCTGCCATAAGTGCCCATGGAGCGTATCCTGCCTTGCGGACTACTTCTTACCGGCACAGCTCAAGTCTAGAACCGTTCATTCAACCAACTTCACACGTGACTCTGCACGTCCTTGGGTCCTGAGCCGAATTTCAACTTCATACAGTGCCAGGTTCTAGAGATGTTGGTGGCACAGACAGACAAACTGTCATTATAGATAGATTAGGCTCCTCCCACTTTCACAACTTGTACTATTTGCCGATCCCCATGTATCCTGCTAATTCGCCATTGTGAGCGTTGGGGTCCTGAAGCTCGGCTGTGTCCAGAAGTCCAGCGTACTGCTCTGCATGTGGCTTCTAACCGTGACGATGTCCAAACCTGGTGGTGTGTGCTGCATGCCCAGTTGGCTCCTCCCCTCAGACCTGCGGGTCCTTACCGCTCACAGGCTGCCATACACCCACTAGGAGACATTCATGTCATGTGACTCATTCCTGGAATCCATCACGACTATGATTTCAGATTGATTACACTTTTCTGGATCCTCTCATGGCTAATTTGCTGGTTTATATCTTCCTGTAATGCATCATTGTTTTTATGTCTTTGTAATTTGTCTATTTACTTACCTAACAGCTCCTATTGCACACGTGGCTCCAGGAGAGGAAATCTCTCTTTGAATGGCCTCTCCTGAGGATTCTTCCACTTTTTTCCCCCTAATATGATAAGTTTTTTATTTTTTACTTTTTCCTTGTCTTCATAGAGAGCTTGGGCTGGGTCGGGAACCATTGATGCATGGCTCTGCAAAGCCTTTTGAGACATTATATGTGATATTGAGTTATACTAAACTTGATTTGACTTGCTGCTAATATCTTTATCTGTCATGGATTATTGATGTCATGGTAGGCAATACTTCGAATTAAGTCAATTCTGTTTTCAATCTTGACTTTAGGACAGTCAGCGATTGTTTTAATCTGTTTTAATCGAGACTTCGGAACAATCGATAGGAGACCTTTGATTTTAATTGAGATTGACTAGAATAGGAACTTTCTGGTTTTAGAAATGTCACTTTGGGCAGAAAGAGAAGAAAAGTGACCAGGTTGTCATTGAGTGTGGAAAATTATTAATGTCTGCTACAAGAGACACCCAGTCACCATCAATCCATTTAATACAGGCACTGAGAAATTGTCAAAATGAGAAACAAGTGCAGACTCTACTTGATTTTGTTTCTTTGAGCACCATTTTAATCTGTCTCAGCATAAATCAGAGAGGCTGCAGAATCTGCTAATGCATCAAAGGCTTGTTAAACTTTCATATGCATCCAAATTTGTGGGTAATATTTCCTGTTTTTTTATTTATTTATTTTTCATCATGGCCCACAAGATAATTTTGGCTCGTTGTAGCTGAAGAACTCAGTCTAAGACAAATGATCCCACAGAGACTCTTTTAACAAGAGGAACTGGAGTCTTTTATTTCCTGTCATCATTTCCATAAAAGCAACTGAGAGCTGTCGTGGTTTGATGTTTTGCATGTTTTACTGGTGTTATGTTTTATCTCCTAAAAATCCTGTCATAAACTGCAGCCATTTCAGTGAAGGAGCAAGATGATTTAGCTCCAAATAACTGAGGCAGGTGTGTTTTTACAAATTAGTGTGAGATCTAGAGCTGCAGCATATAAAGGCTCAACGTGATCACTTTGACATTTGAAAATTGCTTTTTTGCATTTGCACTAAGAGGTGATTGGAAAAGGAAGAAGTGCAATTTCATGCCAAACTGAGTACCAAAATTGCCTCGCACAAACGTAAATCTGCATAAAAACAATGGAAACTTCCTCCTTACCAAACAGATGTAAGTGTAACAACTCAGACCTTGATTAGCGCCCAATGAATGTGTTAGATCAACAACATCGTGAACATGTTGACCATCACAATTTATATACAGTACCTGAAGGGGACAGAATATTAGAACAAAACACCCTAATGCACCATTTGGAACGATTCCTCGCTGACTGACTAGTGGACTTTTTTTGTTACTTTGACAGTTTTGGCTGCATCATTGTCATCACTATTTATGATGCTTTTAAGGAAGACTGTAGAGCAGGGGTATTCAAATACAAATTTAAAAGATCCACAAAGAAAATTTTCAATAATTTTCAATAAGTCAAAGGTTAAGGTCAGTCAAACCTGGGTCAGATTTTGTTGAACAGGGGGTGGGAGGGCTTCTCCTGATGGCCAATCCGACCCTGAATCAACCTAACTGCTGACGAAACGAGCTGCACTGTCAACTCTCAATGAGCCATGTCAGTACATCGTTGTTATGGAGATGACAGGATGTTGAATGTGATTGGCCCAAACTAAAGCAGAGTAGACTTTCTCACACAGACAGTGGAGCAGTTGGACATTCGGAGCGCTGCTTACAGTGGAGAAAGTGAAGAAGTTTGCCTCGTTGCGTTGCAGCGATGTCTCGCAGAAAATACAAATAATATGTATGAACCACAACTGTCCAGAGACAGTTGTGGTTTGGTCTGGATCTGGACTTTGAGGATGACTGCTGTAGAGTTACATGGCCATACTAGGCGGGATAGTAGTATTTTGAGAAAAGAAATGCACAAATTTGCGCAAAAAAAAAAAAAAAAAAAAAAAAATCACAAAGTTGCAAAAAAATCTTGTAATTTGCTTTTAGCAAAATGATGCAGTCATCTCCACACAACAGACATGGCCGGATTTGAATGATGCATGATGGTGACAGGGTGCAAAAAGACTTCATCCTTCATCCAAATAAATGCGGTGTTGTCTTCTGTGTGTAATCCGTCTCTTCAAAGTCTGCACGCTGATGACAGTTTAAAGAGTTTGGACTAAATGCACAAGAACTTCTTTATTGCTAAATGTGATGGAAAATTGTAATTTAATGAGGTTGTCCACCACAGCATGATTTTAATGTTAGAAATTTGTGTTTTTCTTGCAAATTTGTTTTTTTTTCCCTCATAAATGTGCTTTATTTAAACTTGCATATTTTTGATTTTTTTTCTAGCAGTTTTTAAATTGAGTTATTAAAGTTTTTTTCTGGGGGGGGGGGGGGGGGNGGGCTAATAATAAATAATATGTCTCCTTGTTTATTATATTTCACATCCAAACACATTATTTTGAAAGGGAACAGATAAGAAATGTATTTCTACTGAAACACCATGAAAAAACAAGTGAAAGCGCGTCGGCTTTCAAGGATACCTGCTAATGAAAAACTGAGTTCCTTCCTCCTCCTCCTCCATGTTTGACCTGAAGTCAAAGATTTTATTGATTTGTGGTAAAAAATAAAACACTAATGCCCTTGGGCAGGAAGTTTTCCACTCTCCCACTCGCTTTTTAAAACGCCTCAATGGAGGTTCAAGTAAAAATCCATCTACCTGCTACTGCTTTTTGCAGCAGTTAAATCCGTTTAGCCATAGGAGAGACTGTCATGTCTCTCCACATGTACAGGCAGACTCAAAAAAAAAGAGCTTTGTATGACCTGCTTATTAGAGAATAAAAGCAGGAAAGAGCTCTTTTCAGTCATGGTGTCGGGCTTTATGAGGTGGGGGGGACATATCTAAAGATCGTATTAGTGTGAACGGTGGTGTGTNATCTTGATCCCAGGTTGAGATATTCTACTTTCTTTCCAACAAACACAACTGAGTGTGTTGATGGTGAGAAGCCAGTGAGATTGGTCGGAACTCCTGTGGAGGAGGAGTGTGTGTATATGTGTGTATATGTATGTGTGTGTGTGTGTGTGTGTGTGTGTGTGTGTGTGTGTGTGTGTGTGTGTGTGTGCGTGTGCTGATAATCTTGCTACCTGGTTGAATTAGGGTTTTGCTGATTACATTCAGGCGAGCGGGAAATGAGTAGCTGCTGTTTGGTTCTTTATGTTTAAATAAAAAAACATAAAACAAAAGAAACTCAAATCATGTTTAGGAGGAAATTAATTCATCTCTCTTCATCTCTCTCTCTTGTCTCTTTCTCGTTCTCTCTCCCTCCCTGTCTTCTCTCTCCTTCTCTCTCTCATCTCTCTCCTTCTCCTCTTGTCTCTCTTTCTTCCCCTCTCTTCCCATCTTTCTTTTACTCTTTCTCTCTCCCCCTCTCTTTATCTGTCTCTTGTCTCTCTCTCCTTCCCTGTCTTCTCTCTCCTCTTGTCTCTCTCTCTCTCTCTCATCTGTCATCTCTCTCTCCCTCTTCTCTTGTCTCTCTCTTTCTACCCCTCTTTCTTTTACTCTCCCCCTCTCTTTCTCTCCTGTCTCTCTTTCTACCTCTCTCTCTCTCTCTCTCTC
>VXCM01001522.1:16247-138846 GCA_014773175.1 Lucifuga dentata | reverse complement strand
TTTTTTTTTTTTTTTCTCTTGTGTAGGCACAATTTTCTCATCAGTTATGTGAAGCCATAGTTTTCTAGCACTCTTTAAAATGGATGAACAGTTCCAATATTTTTGTTATACACAGTGTCTTAGAGTACAAGTTCTTTGGCAAGTGAATATGAAAGTGTTCTCTTCCCTGTGGTTTATTATGGATGAGGGGGTACTGTATGGTTGTCATAACTCTGCTTTATCTACAGCCAGCAGTCAGACAGCCCCACTGAGGGGGAGTTCACAGTTCATAATTGATCATCCTTCCTTTACACATTTCTTCGGGTTCTGCTCAGGACAAGAGGATGAGAAGAAAAGATAATATGACACTTATGGGGTCCTTTTCTCTCTGGTTCTTAAGTCCTGAGGATAGCTGAAGTATTCTAATTTTGCCTTTCTTGCTCTATTTCCATTGTCTCATTTTCTGTCATATCATCATTCTGGGTCTCCCTTGTTGCTGTTCCCACTTGTTTTTTCTCTCTTTTCATCCCTCTTTCTCTCTCAAGAGAGCAGGTACATAGTGATTAGTTTGAGACTGGGATTTTCTGCAGTTTTTACTGTTGAATGTATCATCTTGTGTTTTGACTGGAATTGAAGGATCACATGGTGAAATCTTTTCGAAATCCATTGTATCAACTCTAAAATAAATGATAGTACGTCTCAAAATAAGGTTATTCTTTTTCTGTGTTCCTGAAAAGACAACACATGGAGATAAAAGATTTTAACAGTGACAGGCATTTTAAGCTGCACTCTAAGCTGAACAAGTTGACTTAAAGAGCATTCTTATTTAGAGCACTACGATATGTCGCAGAGGGAGAGCAAGTAAATAGTTCTCCACATTCTGTGCACAGGGGGAAATTCCCCAGTCTGACTGCAGCCATTTAAGAAGACTGTTGCTCAGAGGCTCCCCTGGAGCTGTTGGGTATTTCGTATCTTGTTCAGGGCAACTGTGACATTTATGTCCATATTTCACCGTGTAGTCAGAGGATTTGAATCAAAAACCTTTTGGTCACAGTTTTGTGCTCCATTTGTCAATGTTTGTTTACAGCTCATGTAAAATTGTTTATTTTGACAGCCAGAGATTTATTTCCAATTCTACGTACTCCACTTTGTAATCTGATATATTGCTTTCATAGCGCATTGTGTCAGCATACATTCTGTTGGTCTCCCTTATTGTTTTATACTGTAAAGTTTCATGTGTTTTCACTCTCTTCTACTACCCACTGTACCCATAAAAGCTTTATTATTACAGCCACACCTTCCTCACCTCTATCCCTCAGCTCTGTCTGATAATAGTGGATGTGAGGATGAATGGAGAAAAAAAAAACAANACCTCTATCCCTCAGCTCTGTCTGATAATAGTGGATGTGAGGATGAATGGAGAAAAAAAAAACAACAAAACAAAACAGGTGTTAAACCCCAAACACATTGAAGACCCTTCAAACTAAGTCTGGAGGTACTTAAAAAAAACATTGCCACTTACTTTAACTTTGTCAGTTTCATCTTGTTTTCCCCCTCCTCCTGGCTGCTTTCCTCAGATTTTGCTTTTTTTTTTTTTTTTTTTNGGGGGGGGGGGGCTGATATAAAACCAGACTTCTGTTGTTATAACCTTAAAATCAAATGTGTAAGAAAAAGATTTGTCTTGATTGATTGACCCATCACAGATTGTGCGATCATCTTCTTGTTCTTCTGAATCTCTATCTCAGATCTTTGCAGTTACATTATTTACTTACATTACTTACATTTACCAGCCCATATTATACGGGCAATGTAAATATGAAATAAGTGTTCCAGGTAGGAAACTGCAGTTTTAGGTTGAATTTTTTTCAGTATTCCCTTAAAACAAGACCAACTGTGTAGAATGGTGAGAGAGTTTCAGCATTATTACCTGTATGTATTGATGGAGATTATCTGGGGTTTTTAGGAGTAGTGAAGATATTACACTGATACAGATACAGGTACTCTCTGTAACTGTTTAAAATACATTGAAACCATTTTATACTGCTGAGTCAGCATCATCTTAGTTACATGTTGGTGGCAATTACATGTTTTCGTGGCCTTAATTGTTATGGGATTCCATAAACGTGAGCATATATTTTAATTGGCCAGATCTTGATCAATATTTGGATCAGGGCTAAATTGCACCTGCTGATAACCCATCATATGGCACAAGTGTTTGAAGTTGTCATTAAGACTGGTATCTAAGTTACTGAGAAATTGCCAGAAATATTGACAAATGTCCTGTCTTGCAACGTTACATAAATTGATCTGGATTGGCCTCAAAATCTAATCAGTTCCTCCTTGACCCAAACCCCACCTTACTGAAATCCTTCCATTAGTTGAGAAACCATGTTTACAAACAGAAAGACATATGAAATCATAATCTCCTTGATTCAGGTAAATTATAGGGTCGGCTCTTTGACGGCTGAATGATCATCTCCCTCTGACAGAAGACAGAGACAGGAGGGACCAGAAAATCAGAACTAAGACAAGAGGAAGGTGACGAATTTAGGGGTCATTGTAGGAAAATGTTGAAGGGAAGAAATCAGAGGAGACAGGCTTTTAATGGATTTGTTTTGTTTTTCAAAACGCTGACCCCATAATAACAGCAATACAGGGGATTTAGTGTTCCCGTTATGAAGAGGAGGACAGGAAGGAGCTGTGAGGGAGCGAAGGAGCAGGAGGAGAAGAATAAAGGCAGCTTTTCCTCCTCATTTACAGATAAGAAAAAAGGAGGGATTTGGTGCCTCTGAGGGAGATGCACAGAGGGAGAGGCTGAGGGGAGGATGAGAGGAGGACAAAGGATAGGGGTCAGGAAATATGTACCAAAAAGAAATGAGGAGGAGGAATGTGTTTTGTCTTTGACTCTTGACCAACAAAACAAGGAGTTTTTGCTTTGCTTTGAAGTGTGGCAAAGGAGAGGCAGGTGTTGGGTTGAGATTGATGCATTTTCTGCAGTCCAAAATTTTAAGTTTATGAAGTAAACAGAGTCAGACTTCTGATTGTCTCAAGATATAAGATGCTGGTTATTCTGGAAGTGTCAGCTTTCCAAAAGCTCTTGGTTTCAGGCGATTAGACTTTGGACCCACTCAGCCATCCTCTGGACTGAAGGAGTTTGTAAATGATCGTTTGGATTGACAAGAGTGAATAAACAAAAGTAGAAAATGCTCTACTGATCCTTCTACTTACTGAACTCATCACTGGAAGCTGCATAGCTATGATACTTAATGAGTGTGATGATAGATGCTCCCACACCATGACTATTAATATCCATACAACATTAAATAGAAGCAATCATTTTATCTTTGTTTTAAAGGTCAAAAATAATGAACATGGTTCACATTTAATATCAACACAAATTATAACCATAAGTTTTAGCTGCAAAGTTGAAAGGGTGAAAATTCTCTATAATAATTTAATAATAGTTTTGTCTCTTTGGCTTTGTGGATCAGTATGTGTGGGATCTAAAATGTTTACACCTAAGTTAGAATGTGAAGTAAACATAAAACATAAAATTAGGGTGTACACGTGGCTTGGGTTGGTTATAAACAACATGTACCAGCAGAATGGTTTCAGTTACAGTCAAATGAACAGCATAATACTGTTTACAGTATTTTTCTTTCCATGTTTCAAAGGTTTGATCCCGTCACTTGGATATATTGATTCTGTAATTAAAGAGAAAGTCTTGAGTCACACATTCCGTACTGCTGAAAAACTATTCTTAGCTTTTGAAACTTCAAGTTAATTAAAATGACATTACAACAAACATTTACTCTGTATCTAGATAAAGTGTTTATGCTGTTACTTTACTACTTTAGGACTTTGGTATCAAACTGGAAATTGCACTTTTTGACACTTGGCATGTGAAGCATTTCATTCTGTACCAAAAAGGTATTGGGGAGATTCATAAAGCTTAGCACAAGATTTACTGTCGATAAGGGAAAATATCACCACGCAACCATGTTCCCTCATTCATAAATGCCTGTTAACAGCATCTTTTAGCATTTGCCTTGAAAGAGGCATTACTTTTGTACTTCCTTTTATTACGTGTCAGGGAAGCCATTCATAAAACACATCGTCATGCAGAAATTAAGACCTGTTTCAGCCTGGTGGCAAATTTCAGCGGTATGAAAATTGGGCAGTGTTTTCAACTGTATTTGCTTCACATGTGATAGTGATCAATAAATTTGATGTTTAAGCCCACTCAGCCAATCAATCAGTTTATTTAAATGGTGAGTTTTGATCCGATCTCCCACATTCTCATGGAGCTGAACCTCCTCGTCTGCTGCACTCTGTCTCCCTCACACACATACACGCGCACACACACACACACACACACACACACACACACACACACACACACACACACACAGCAATCAAACACTGCGGAGGGGATCCTGTTATCTTAGTGTCAGTCTTTTAAAATGTGGAGCTCTAAAGCAGAATTTATGTTTTCTTTGCCAATTTAACGTGTCAATGTCGCTTTGTCACTAGATGAAGCAGTGTAAAGCGTGGCTCTTAGATATGAAGCAGCTCATTAACATGCTGATTTTCATTGGCTTTTACCTGAGACACACTACCTTAATGGCCTTGATAAACCTAAGGGAAGCTTTGTAAATGAGCTCCAATATCACAACGCTTATTCAGTGTGACACTGTAGTTAACATGATTTTTTTATGAATTCCCTATTATTTTTTTGATACTGACCATACTCTTCACAGTCAATAAATACAGTCAAACCAACCAGTTCAGCAATAAACGGAACGGCTCTGTTTCCATCCACTAGCCAATTGTGTGGCTTAGCAATCAGTTCAGTCATACGTTCCCCATCCTCCCACAGCCAAGGTTAATGTTGACAATTCCTTTTTTGTACCGAGCTCTTGAATTTAACAGAATGAACGTTAAATATGGTTTTAAATTATTGAGTATTTTGACTGAAGTAAACCATATAGGGCTGACTAAGGCAAGATATGGGAAAGTGATTTGTCCACACTGGGCTCATGAGGTGAATGCCAACTCTGCAGCAGAATTCAACCTCCCAGGACTGCTGTGTGTGTGTGTGTGCATGTGTTGTACATGATAGTGTGTATGAGTGTTTGTTCCTGTTAGTATGTGTGTACGAACATGTCACACTTACTTAGTCTCAGCTTTAAAAGGCTAACAGCTTTTAGAGTACACCACTACAGAAGGGCATAGTGGGTAAAGTCTGCTTAGTTTTTCCCCAGAGAGATAGAGTGGGAGAGCAAATAGAAAGGAAGAAAGAGTTAGAGACAAGTGCCTTTCAAAGACCAAAATTTCACAATAATCTTTTCTCTTTTTTTTTTTTTTTTCCTTCCATGGTTGTGCATTGGTGCATCTATATTTATGTGGGTTTGATCCTTTGAGTTGTGTACCCTGAATAATTCTTGCCTGCTGTTTCTTTACTCTTTACATGCCCTTGACTGCCCGCTGTGAATCTTAATTCTCTTTTGGCCCACAGATCTGCCTTTATATATATATAGCAATTTTCTGCATTTTTTTTCCTCTGTTCTGCATCTTTTTTTTTTTTTTTTTTTTTTTGTTTGCTTTTCAACTCTATCCCCTTCAGGGTTTTATGTAGGCAACTGCTTGGGATTTTTGTCACATTTTACCCTAAAAGCCAACAAATAGATGGCTTACTAGGCCTGGTTAGAAATTAGATACTTTAGAGCACAGGGCATACACACAAAATTATAACTGTTGTGTCTTTAGCCCCTGTTTATGGACTAAATACCCATGTATTCTTTTTTGATTCCAGAAGCATGTGCATATTTGGGCATATAGAGCAACAGCCATTTATCATCCTAATTAATCCAGATGAATAACTACTATACTGCTAAACCTGTATTATACTTCCTCTAATCACATTGATCACATCCCATGAGAACTCACAGCCTTAATAAATGTTAATTACATTCAAATAAAATCCATTCAAATTAGTCTATGAATCAGTGAAACCTATAATATGATACGTGCTATAATAACATATGTGTGTGTGTGTGCGCGCGCGCACGTGCATGCGTGCGTGTGTGTGTGTGTGCGTGCGTGTGTGCGTGCATGGCCTGTAGGCAGCATCCCATCCATCCTGTCAAGCAGGCTGCAATGCAATGTGCAAATGAAATAAAATCAAAGAGGATTTGCGTGATCAGAAAGTTTAAAAAAAGAATTATAAAACCAATTGAGAACATACACAATTACCCATAAACTGGCATGTGCACAGACACATACACACATGGACAAATGCACATGTATGCAAAGAAAGCAAGGGTTGTCTCAGTTGTTGGTGGTGTTACCTTCATCAGGGATGATAAATGTCAGTTCTCATCTCATCAGCACATGACCCTCTGCACTGCAGAGGATGGATGGAGATCCATGGATGGAGAGAAGAAGAGAGAAATTATATCCTTGGGCTAAAATTAGCAATGATTCCCCCCCCCCCCCCNCCCCCCCCAAGGTTTGCAAGGACATACAAATACATCTGTACACACAACAAGCACAGACATATAGAGACAAACCATATTAGTTACTCTCCTCACTCCCTCCTTCCATCTGACTTTCATATGTAATAACCATTTTTTGCAGATGACAAGTGTTTTTCATAGAGTGTTTTGCATAGAGTGGTGATAATGAGAAAAGTGGAGCATATCAAACAAGGTCTAAGCCACTTAAAATATATTTCGTATATGAAGTAGAAAAAATTATTATTATTATTTAATTTTTTTTTACAGTGATATGAATAGTAGTTAATACACAGTCTTATTTATTTTTTGGTTGTGGTCTCTTGTAATTAATTTCCCCCATGTTTCTTTAGTTTGGCTATTTATTTATTTATTTATTGCAAAACATGATGGCTGTAGGTCTTCTGCAATGACAGATGATGATTGCGTTGATGATACAAATTATTTCTTGTTTTTTTGTTTTTTTTGTTTTTTTTTACTTATTCCCCAGTCTGACTTCCTTTCTTTTTCACCTTCGCAGGAGATCTCAGACTACGACTTGCAGGAGTTGGTAATGAAGTCAATCGGTCGGCTGACGTTGGTGCGGCAGACTTTTCCCATGCCTCTAAACACCACACAGCGTTGTGTCAAACACAACCACAGGATTAACACCTCCCTCTGTGACCCCAAAAACCCCAAAGCTCAGCAGCTGGAGGTGAGTTGGTTTGGTATTTGTCAGGCAGACGAGCAAGTTTCTGCAGCCAAGATACCAGTTACATATGTTCAAAACAAGCTCATGTTTTACGTGGAAGTGTTTCTTTATTTACAGGCCATATACAGTACATGTGAACATGTGTGTGATATTTAGTCATGTTTGATATGCCTTAGGAGAGATTTCTACAGTATTTGTTAGATCAAAGCCATCGTGGAAGTCTGTCGTTTTGAAACCAGACTATGAATTGCATGACATTTACATGACTCTTACAGGCCTCTAAAAAGGCATAAACAGTTTGACAGAAACACATAAACAAACCTTGAATGTTTCCTCACAGCTATTTGAAGGCTAACCACCACTAGTGGTTCACTACTAGTGACTCAGTTAAGATTTTTTGATTTCATTTGACTGTACAAATCTAAAGTGACATTGTGTTATTTTGCTTTAACTTATTTGAGTAAGGATGGATTTCAATTCTGCACACTTACAGTGATCTAAAAAGCTGTTTATTTTAAGCCAGAAAGCTTCAATCAACAACATCAGTAGTAGCCAAATAGCTCAAATTATTAGCTGTGTGGAAATGTGTTGACCTGCTCTTTGCTGTTGGTTTTAGCAGTTTAGCAGTGATTGGATGGAGGAAATCAGAGGAAAGAAATTATGTTTATTTAAAACCAGGACTAGCAAAGACCAGATACATCATGTAAATAACTTAGTTCTCCCATTTGAGGCAGAGAGAGAGAAGTCCAGTTGGATTATGAGCCATAATCATTCAAATGTCATTCAAATGACAACTTTTTTCCAAAATATAGGAAAGCTACACTCAACAGAACACACAGAAGTGCACCATGTAAGAGGCTTGTCGAATGCAGCCTAGTGATTTGAAAAAAGATTTGGAATTTACTAAAGATGTTTTTGTTTACAGCAGGTTACATCTTGAAGTCCGTTTGGATTCTGTGACTCTTAAAATGTGTGAGCCACAGTTGATGTGTAATTCCTGTCCCGCAATTACACTTTTGCTTCTAAATGCAGTGCAACACCTTGCACCCCACTGAAATTCTGAAATGGAGACGACGCTTGAACTTTGATGCACACACAGTCATAGAAGAGCAAAATATATGCAGACATCACACATATACATGCATCAGTCATCAGAAATGCTGCTGAAATTTTCTTTGCATTTTATTTCAACACCACTCTGGGTTTTCTTTCAATCTCTGCTACTTCACTCATGTGCTTTAAACATCCTCCCAGTCTTCTAGTTTGAGGTTTCAACATGTCTTCCATTACACAAGACTTAATGAATTGACATTGTCACTGCCTTTGCCTTACGAGGTTGTATACCTGAAACCTAAATATTTTTTGGAACAATTGGCCAATATCCTTGTGTGTTTGTTGTAGAACACACAACTCATCCAATAATAACGTAATGACGCTTTCCCCATCTTTTACTATTCTCTTTACTTATTGTTACTTTCACTTGGCCCCCAGGGTGGCAATATGTATTTATTATTTCATCATCTATTTTTGTGAATATGTGGCTCATCAAGCTGCCATCAAACAGAGTGGAGAAAAGGGAACACACTCTTATTTATGTGTCAAGACAGAAATATGAAATTGAATTAACGTGCTGTTGATTTATGTGGATGCACAAAACCCTAGAGGGACCTATCTGCGGAAAGTTGGAAATAAAGTGGAAATGGAAATGCCAGCCTAATGTTTATGTGGATATATCCATTTTAGAGCCTAAGACAGTTTTTAACCAGGGTTTTAGCCACTTAAATGAATGAAAACACACGCTCTAGCTAGGTATTATATACTGTATATCAGAGTGGTTGAAACCACCTGAATAAATACATAATGATTAAACAGACAGCCTTTTGGCAATATCTGAAAGGTTGCTTAAATTGTTTGCTATGCAAAATATAGTACCACTGCTGTCATCCTTAAATCCAACAGGCCCTGAAGCAAAATAATGTAAATGAAGAAATGTGTTTTGTTATATGAATTAAGTGCTGAAGTGTAAAAAGCTGGAGTCCATGTGTTAACTGTTCTCCACAGGGCCAAATGTATGAATGTGTGTATGTAAATACGTGTGTGTGCATGTTAAGCGTTACTTATCTTAGTCAAGGATAATGTGCTTCTGTGAATCCAACACAAATGGACACAGAAAGGAGTTTAAAGGATCATACCGGCGATTGTGCATGTTTGAGCCCAAAATAAGCAATCTGCATTCACGTTGCATTACTAACAACCATTTCCTAAAATATACTACTTTAGTGGTAAATTTCAGATTTAGTTTTTCCTCCCTTCCAGACTGCCCATTGGTTTCATTTCATTCCAGTATGCTATTAAAATTAACTTGATGCTTGAGATACGTAATCCGTCACAACAAATAACATGTCTATTTAGTTTTTTGTCGAAGTAACTTAATTTAACAGATCCAACATGGAGCAGAACGGAAGACAATATATGTCTCCATCAGGAAATATAGTCGCAGGAGAATATGGCTTTTACTGAGAAATTAAAATGACTTGCCTTCTACAATCGTTCATAACTGTTAGAAAGCAAAACATTGAATTTTAAAGTGGGTATATCACCTGGACGTTTCAATTTGAAAGATTTGGGGTTTGAAAAAGTAACAGGAAAACTAAAATACAGTTTTATTGGAAATTAGTTGTCTGTAACGTAGCATGTATGTGGGTTGTACTGTATATATTGGGCTCAAAACATGCATGATTGCCCATATGGTCCTTTAAAAACCTGTGCATCCTGCACTCTGCACTTATATGGATGGTGCATGGATGTTGTCTGTGTGTGGGTCAGATAGAGAAACAAAGACAGAGACAGAGAGAGACTGAGAAAGATGGAGAGGAAGAGAGATCAACACATCAGCTTAGGAGCTGGCCCAGAATCCCAATTTCACACTGCACTGAAGCAGCACATCAACTCAGACTGACCACACACACACACACACACACACACACACACACACACACACACACACACACAAACACACACAATGCTCCACAATATCCACAATGCTAGTTTTGAGTGCAGATCCCAGAGATCATTTAAGTTTCCAATAGCCACAGATTTTGCTTTTATTTTCTGAGCAAAAGCAGTAGGCACAGAGATAGTGAGACAAAGACTGAAGGATTTGAGAACAACAGAAGAGTGAAAGCAATGCAAGTCTGTCAGAAAGTTGGAGAAAAAGTTAGATGCAAGCTAAACTTGACACTATTATTGTATTTCTCTTATTCTTTGTTCTGTTTTAGAGCAAATAGCTCTAACAAATGAGTATGTAGAATGTGCTTTCTGCTCATTCTAGTTCTGTCGCTATTTCCATAGTTAATCATTTACATAATGTGGCATTTTCTTATGACCGCTTCATTAAGTTATCAGTTTTTAGTTATTAAATAAAATACAGTTACTGGAGCAAAAAAAACAACAATTTATTAGTTTATTAATATCACAGCAATAATGAACACTGACCTTTATCTCTAACTGCTTTTGTCAGTACTGCAGTACTTATATTAGTACTTATATTACATACTGTATACTGTATGTAGCGTGTGTGCGTGTGTTCAAGTGTGTGTTTGCATGCAAGTGTGTATGTGTGTGCATGTGTGAGAGAGAGCGAGGGAGAAAAAGCATAGACTTACAACTTTAGTTTTTTAGTGTGTGAGTGCATTTCACCTGTGTGTGTGTGTGTGTGTTGCTTTATGTGTGCGTGCAAGTGTGTGCACATGCGTGTGTGCGTGTTGTACTCTATTACCTCATTAATATGGAAGCAACATGCTCAGCAAATCAGAATTGATTGCAGATTGTATAAGCATTTGTCTTTCACTATCTTGTTACTTAACACAATCTCTCCCTCCCTCCCTCCCTCCCTATCCTATTCTGTGGTGCATACACTTATCATTTTAATGAATATGCATGGACATGGAGACAAACTTGTCGGTGTGAAATGCAAAGAGAGCATGTACTTGTAAATACCTAGGTGTTTGAAGTTGAGACTAAACAAAATCAGTTTTTTTTTTCTTTCCTCATAGGTAATATAAGCACCACTACAAGTGTAGAACAATCAGAATGTAAAGTAGGTGTAGTTGACAATTACAAAACCAGACAGATGATGAGAGATGCAGAGGAGGTGTTAGTTGTAGTTTGTATGTATTGATCAATGTGCTTATGCAGGTAAAGTAGTGCCAGAACACAATGATTTTATAGCAGCAGCAGCAGAAGTATGTACTATATATTGTGCTCCCAAAGCAAAGATATGAAAGCACAGGCTATGAAACCATGTGAAAGCACAGGCTTTGATAGCATTTTCAACAAAAGCCAATGTGTGCCTTATGCTAACATCTCACATTCTTTTATTTGTATCTCTCTCTCTCTCTCTCTCTCTCTCTCTCTCTCTCTCTCTCCCCCTTTCTCTCTGTAGATCACCAACCGGTACATCTACGACACTGTGTTGCTGTTGGCCAATACCTTCCACAGAAAGTTGGAAGACAGGAAGTGGCACAGCATGGCCAGTCTCAGCTGTATCAGAAAGAATTCTAAGCCTTGGCAGGGAGGCAAGAGCATGCTGGATACCGTCAAAAAGGTCTGACATTGTGAACAAACAGATTCCTGCAGGTTCTTATTCACTCAGAAAGATATTAAGCTAACTAGAGCAGCTACACAAATCTGGCAGACACACGTGAACATAAATGTGTGTAGGCACAGAGGTCAAATGAGGACAGCACATATGCATTGTCACTTGGCAGCATGCGTAAAACTCACACAGATGTAGAGACATATCCATGCACACACATTTTTCTGTCTTTCAGTTCACGACAAAAATGAGACACATTGTTAGTCCTCCGAAAGTCCAGGTTTAGTACAATTACAGTAACAGCCTTGATCCTCTTTTGGAGACTGTCAGCTTCTTCAAAAGCCGGAATTTCTTAAAAATGAATTCAATTTTTTCAAGCTCTTGTACAATTTAAAGTTTGACAGACTCATGAAAACACATGGATAACCAATGAATGCATTAAATATCTACCTCTAATGTGGTCCTTAGTAGAAAACTTAACAGAGTATTATAATGAATGAATGAACAGACTGAAGAATGGAAATGATAATAATTCTTAATACTTTTCAGCCTCATAAAATCCTGTGAATGAGGTCAAAGTCTGAATGTGTATTTGGTGCACATGAATTCTGAGAGTTAAAAAGTAAAAGAATTTTGTTAAGGATGAAATTGTGGTTCAGGATATGGGCAAAATTATACAATTAAGGCAGTTTTGTTAAGATTATTTCAAGATTGTTTTTTTTTTTTCTTCCCCTGTTAAATTTCTGCCAAAAATGAAGACGTTACTCACAGAAGGAAAAGTTTTTGCATGATTTTGGCACCAAGGCTCGAGCAAGAGAGTTGAAGGAAAAGTCACATTTTCATCCTCCACCACAACCACAATGTAAAACTACAATGTCAGATTACTGCCCATTTACTGTATGTCTCATGTGGATCCTTTCCTGCTGAGAAAATGATTTTATCGCACTTTTCACGTAAGGAGAATGGAATTTTGAATTCCAAGATATTGTGTTCATTACATGAAATTAGGAAAATCAGGTACAATGGTTTGAAGACTGAGATAGGCCAGTCATTGCTAAATTAATTTTTAGCAATCTATCTCCTGGTATAAAAAAACACGTCTCCAGACGTGTTGTGTCTAACTGAAGGATGACATGAAGGAATCTATACCTTAATAGATACATTTTTTTTTTTTTTAAACATGGAACTTCAATTTTTATTTATCGCTTCACTGAAAGTTTCCAGGTAGCTCTCTGTGTTTAGTGGATTTCATAATTCAAGATACCTTGAACAAAGTTGACATGCATCAATCAGCAAGTTTTCCTGTTTCTGAAAGGTTGACTGTTGGGAGATGGAAGATTTCATTCTGCAGCTGTGACTATATGAATCTCTACATTTCACCTTGAGTTTAGGCTGGGCTTTGACAACACTTTCATCAATGTTAAAACCAATTGGATCAATGCCCTCTATTTTGATATCAATAAAAAAAACTACACCAGGGATGACAGGTTGACTGAATGATGAAGCCAAGTGAAATGTTAATTTGGGATTAGTGTCAGAGAGTAAAATGCGCTGCATTGGCTTTCGTATCTATCTCCGCATTTCACCTTGAGATCAGACTGGGGTTTGGCAATACTTTCATCAGGCTGTTAAACAAACCTGATGGCTGTCTCAACAGAGCTGTGTTAAAAAGCCCTAAGTGATAATAGAGTTGAGTTCAACAGCCTGGCATCAGTTTCAGTTTACAGGGCATCAGCAGTGTGCTATACCTACTGTGTGTCTGCGTGTTTAATCAGCATTTTGGCATGTGGGGCCATTATGATAATGATAAATACTAATTTGCAGCTGGTGATGAGTAGCTCTATTGATGTTGTGATTTGGCTTTCATTGACAAAATAGAAAAAATGCAATGGGGGATAAAATGCAGCAGGTGGAAAGAGAGAGATAGAGAAATGGTGAAAAAAAGAGGAAGTGAGAGAATAAGCAAAGTGAAGCAGTTGTTTGACTAAATGCTGATTAGGCTGTTACACTGATCCCTAAAGTCATCTGCAGGTCATCTGCCTGTCTCCTTTTCCACTCTATCAGTCACTGCTGTACATCCCCATGTTTGTTTTAGATTTTTTTTTTTTTTTAATTTTTATTCTGATAATGTTTAAAGCATAGTTAGTCTTTCAGTGCACATTGAGCTGTCTCAAAGTCCAAGCTTGTTGTTGCTCTTATTTTAAAACATAGCACCATTAACTACCTTCTTGCCACAATCTGAATTCAAGTATATTATGATGTGTCATTTTCAATGAAATGAGGCTGCATACATGTGCATGCATGTTGAAAAGAAGAAGAGAAGTTGCACACATGCATGCATGCTTAACCATGGTTTGGGACATACCCATATGTGCGCATATGCTTATTAGAAAAGAGGCAAAGGGTGTGAGCTTACATTCATCATGGCATGTATTGCAGCCCATATACACATGCACATGAGCACACAAACACACACACACACACACACACACACACACACACATAAGNCCCATATACACATGCACATGAGCACACAAACACACACACACACACACACACACATAAGGAGTAATCGTCATACAAAAGAGCGTAATACTTCTCCTTCCCTGAAGCAGCCACAGTGCCACTTTCACTGATTAGTCACACTAGTTGGAGGAAGGCAAAGGCTGGGGTCTGACGTCATGCATGCATGAGTAAGTGTGTGTATGCATATGTGTGTAGTGGCACCTATCCACACAGAACATCATCTGCTCCTGGTGCTACAAATGTCCACTGGCTCCAAACTCACTAATGATCTCCTCAACCTGTACCATGCTGATGAGTAATGTAACACCATTGCAACAAAGCTGAAGTGTGATTTCCTAAGAGGGGCACACGTGTGAACAGGAACACATGCACACATGCTGGACACACACACACACAAAATGCACATTCACAGGAGACGATAGAATGCTATTTCAGCAGGGAGAAAGCCGATGATTCATGTTGCCATTTTACTGTGAACAGTTAGGATTATCATATCTGATCTTAGCAAAGATAAAAGTACAAAGGATTGCTCTAATGGGGATCTATGAAAGGTAAATTATACTATAAATAATGATCCACTGATAATGACTGATGTGATTATGATGATAAAATAGATGAAGATAACTATAGTGCATAGTATGTCAGAATATTACACCTCTGTTTCTGCTCTTACTTCTTTCTCCTTGGCCTTTCAGTTTGGAGTGAGTGGCCTTACCAGTTTTCTGGAGTTCACGGACAATGGCACCAACCCCAATATCTTCTTTGAAATCCTGGGAACAAACTATGGAGAAGACAGGGGGCGAGGAGTCAGCAGGGTAAGTGGTTAAAACAGAAACCATGTGTGGTGTGCTGTTGTTGATGGGGGAATAGTTTCTGCTCCAAAGGGTAGAGTGGATTTATATAATTCCTGGATTTACCAGGGAATTTTACCACACCTGCTCATAGTTATTTAGGCTTTACCTTCCTTGTGGCTGTCACACCTGTGTGGCAGGCAGGTGGATTTTTTATTGTTCCATGTTGTGATTTTTCTATTCTGTCTTATTTGTGGCAGAACATAAGCACAGAAAAAGTTATTTATTCATTTTTTTTTTAAATTCAATGTAGCATCCCTTTTTCTTTTAATGTGGTTGTTTTTTGTGTTTCATTTTCTCTGTGCATAAGCAGGCTGCAGCAACTGCCTCCCCTTCGTTAAAGCTTGCTGTTAATTGCATTAATTAGAAGAATGTTCAACTGTTATTTGGTAATCATACATGCCTAATGAATTTTAACAGGCTTCATCAAAGGTATCCTGCACCTGCACATGCACGTGCGTGCACACACACACACACACACATGTACACTGTTTGTGTATTGGCTGTGTGTGTGTGTACATGCAGGTGGGTGTACATGATTGTGAATATGAGTTAATGTCTGTGTACTTGTGCAGGAACTCTGTACTCCCATGCAGTTCAATGTGACTGTTGATCTTGCAATATAAACTGCTCAATTAGTACTTAAAAAATTCATCTGAATTAAAAAGATTAGTTTATGTATATGGACAGTATTTTTTTTTTTTTTTTTTTTTGAAGTCGTCTCTATCTTCAGCCCATACCGTCGACTTCAAATTATTTTTATAATTTTTAGATTTTATACTTTTATATTTTACTCATTTGTTTATTTTGGATGCTTTCTTATATTGCATGCTCCTAAACTGACCAACTACAAGTGGGTCAATATCACAGTAAGATAAAGGGGACCCACCTACATGAGTGACATGTCATCTCCTGACCATTTTAATCAAAGCTAAATGAATGCATCAGAGAAGGAATGTTTCCACACAGAATGATGCACTGCAGAAAAAGCAAGTTACATCTAAAAATGTTGCATGTTTTGAAACATATTTTAAGGATTAGATTAAGTCAGTGTTTACTTAATTATTATTACTTTCCTGAAGGATGTTGTGTTTTTCAACCTGTTTGTTTATCTGATAGTTAGCAGGATATCTCAAAATGTACTGATCAGATTTCAAAGAGAAATTTATCTTATAAAACCTGGATTCCTTTGTTTAATATAAATTCATTGCATGAGGTGATTTCAATAGTTTGTCTAAAAAGATGCTTCAACAGATTTGGTAGGTGATACCACATAGTTTGAAGATAGCTTATATGATTTAGGCTTTATAATTGCAAGCACCTTTTAACGTCTAACCTTTGCAATCAAGATCCAAACAGGACTGAGTTAACTCAAATTTTATCCACATGTATTGACAGTTTTTTTTTTTTTTTTTTTTTGGTTTTTTTTTTGTCTTTGGAGTTTTAAAGAATACTGTTCCTGGAGACTGTAAAAAGAGAATCATCTTCATACGACAGATGCTTATATTTCACAACAGCTGACAAATTCAGAAATCACTGACAAATATAGTATGTGATATAGGAAAGATCCTAATATAGACCTCAATATAGTGATTATGAATAATGCAGTTACACACCAACATAGTACAGCATGCAATCAATGAAAAAAAAAATCGTCTTTAAAGCACAGCATAATAGTAATATGGCATGATTCCCTAATCATAGAGCATAATTACTTCTGAGGGAATTATGGCATGTGTTATATAATGCCCCCATCTCAGTGTCCCTAAATAATCATGACATTTGTTGGTCTTTAGTTGGGATCAAATAAATGTGCACATAGAATCTCAGAGTGTTTATTGAAGCAGAATGATGCCATTTCCACACATGCATAGCCCATAAAATCATGTTTGCACAGAACATCCAACCCAGGATAAAAGCAGAGTAGATTCAGTTTCACTTAGTATGTAAACATGACAAGCTGGTGGAACGGTTGGCTAAAATAACCTGTTTCTCATCAAGCTCACCACCAAGGAGAAAAGTGTTTAAAAAGTCCCACCTGACCCTTAATACATATTAATATGAAAACTGAATTATCGGACTAGAATAGCAATACCTTGGTAATCATCTCATACCATTCACACATTCAATTATCTGTATTCTCATGAGAACATTTTGAGCTGTTAGCACATTTTAGAAAAGTCAGCTTGAAGTGATGTACCCTTTAACTCGTTATTGCTCTGGATAAGGACACATACTAGAAATGTGACCAGAGTTATTTCTTCAGTTCAGCTCTGCAATGTTAAGATATAAAAACATCTTAAAGACAAATATAAGAAAAATAGTATAAAGAAAAAATATACCCAGAAATGCCCTTTGTTTACACCATGGGATAAAGTCCCTGTGTAACAATGGCTTAAATGACAATAATTCTCAGGTGTAGAGCAGCTGTCAACGCTATACAGTAACTTTATTATATGTACTTTTTATTATTAGCTTGCAATAGCTTAATTACTGTTATGATGCTTCTTCCTTAGAATCACTGAAAACAAAGTAACCTGTGATTGCAAATGAAGCTCCTATGATGGTCTGTAGAAAAGTTGCTTTTGCATCACACACGGGAAAAAAGTAATTGTTTTAGCAGCCAGTTAGTTCTGTCATACATCCTATTGAGTATCTCTAAACTCTCAGTTTCATTCAATATTATGCATGCCACCTTTACTTGATATTGATAATAGAAAGCCCGTCTGCTAAATATTTAATTAGCATTGGCAAACTTTCTTTGGAGCAGTCATTATTCTATAATTTAGCTTATGCTCAATTTTGTATCTGAGCAGTTGCAGCTACTAAGGTGTCACCTTACACTGACCTTTCCTGAAAGAAATATGTAGAACTCTTGAACTAAATTAAATTATCATTGACTATTTTTCTGAATAAATTATAGATCATCTCTTTTTTCTCTCTTCTCTCTGCCTCTCTCCCTCTCTTTCTCCTCCACACTGTGTGCATTAACTTTCATATCATATGAACTCAAATGTATTTCCCATTCTCAACACTAAAAAAATATAGATATGGATGTATCCCTATGTACTTTATATGGGATTGCCATTCATTGTTTGCATTAAAGATGTCTGAATTATGAACTAAGGGCGCCAAAGACCAGAGCTATAATATAACCACTCATGTTATGGGATATATTGAGGTATAAATCGTATGTGTGTGCTTGCACCTGATCACACCATTAACTATACATGCGTGCATACTCCCCTAATTATGCTATTAACTTGACACTGACCTGAGAATACCATTTAACATAAACTGTTGTGCTCTTCATTCCAGTTTGCTCCAACTATACCCATCTCTATGCTTGGAGTCCTTCTAATATCATGCACACATTTTTTTTGTTTCTGTCCAACTCTGATCTCTCTATTTTTTCCATTATCTTCCCTCTCTTTCTATCCAACTTCCATTCATTTTATGAATTTCCTCTTATCTTCTTTCACCTTTTACAATTCTCCACTTGTTGTCATGACTTTTATCCCCATCATAATTCACACGTGCATACAGTTGTCTAGTTATAATAATAATAGCCAACGCCTGAGATCAGTCATAATTATTACTGCTATACTGTGGTAGAATTGGCTTTCTGCCCCATTACCTTCAGTGACTCTACATAGAAGCCTATAGCTCTATCTGTGCATCCACAGGCGTGCAAGGCTCTGCTGCTCCCTATATAGAGGTGACAAGTCTGCCACATGTAATTGCTTTGTTAGCTATCTGTGACATCTTTAATGATTTCAGAGAGGAAAAACAGCATTGGATTTGGACTTGAGAACATAGGCAGCAAAAATACATTTGTGGCTAAGCAGAGGGAGAAAAGGGAGGATGGGTGGGGAGGTGATGAGTGAATGAAAAAGGGTGATACGTTGTTAAATTAAAGAAAGGGGAAGATGAAAAAAAAAAAAAGAAAGGTAAAATGAAAGAGGCAGGAGAGATACAGAGACAGCAAGAAAGGAGATAGATGGCCTAATCCTTATAGATCCTCTCCTCTGCAAGAGATAGAAACAGCAGCAGAGGTCATAATAGAGT
The DNA here is from genome assembly GCA_014773175.1 of Lucifuga dentata. Taxonomy (NCBI): domain Eukaryota; kingdom Metazoa; phylum Chordata; class Actinopteri; order Ophidiiformes; family Bythitidae; genus Lucifuga; species Lucifuga dentata. The sequence goes on along the minus strand of VXCM01001522.1, from coordinate 119,619 downwards.
CACAACCATTACTTTCTCTTGCTTTCTTGCTCACACTCTTTTCTCATTCACACATGCACATATTCTCTCTCTTTTGAAGGAGAGATAGAATTCGTCACCACTTTACAAGACTCAATGGCCCACAAACTGCAGTGTTCTTAAATTGAGGTCACCTTCAATTATCATCTCCAATCCTGGCTGACATATTGGGTAAATTATATTAAGTGACTTTAGACAGCATAGAACCCTGGAAGCCATCTCACAGTCCTGTCATCATGCAAGAAACATCTCCTTCCATTTCATGTTTTAAGACATTGAAACACAGTTATTTATTATGATGGCTTAATGCTCCTACCAGTGAAACACATATAATAGTTGTGGGTTGCTATGAAACACATGCAAGCCTGCTTACACACACATTTGCATAAATCTTCTTCCGTCTTTGGAAATGCAGCGAAAACCTTGGTGTGATATTTAATGTCAATAACATAAAGAAACACTGTTTTTTTTTTTTTTACACACACACACACACACACACACACATACAGAATTTCCTATCACACCTAGTTGAGTTCAGTTCCAAGCTCAGTTGATCATTGTTGACACTCTCTCTTTCAGAGAATTAAGCTATGTGGACACATAAAGCCTTTATATTCCTATTCAGAAAAGAGAATAGAGATATTCTTTATAGACATGTTTATTAAGCTATGGATTGAGACATAAAATCAGCCTTAAGCCTCCTGTTAGTGTGTGTTCTTATGGCAGGAGTACTAGTGGATTTTTTAAACATCAGTCCCAGAACAGGGAGATAAATTTTTCATTTAACTCAAAGAAAGAATTTGTAGCCCCATCTCAGCTGAATTTACACAACTGTTTTTTTCAATAGCTTTTCATTATTTATGGTTAGTATCAGAGAAAGATAGGAGGTGATTCTGATTTAAAGAGGTTTTTTTTTCCTTTTTTTTTTTTCTTTCTTTGAGATCCCATCTGTTGTAGTTTGTGTTGTGCTGGGAATAAACTGCATATCTGAACAGACATGAAAAGAGTGGAAAAGACACACTTAATGTCTGACTTCTCTGTATTCAGTTATGCATCATGGCAGGAACAGCAGCTCTGACTCTGCTACAACACAGTACTAAAACATGGATGCTGGCCTCTGTTTTGATGTAACTTTTTTGCTTTGAAATGCACTTGAATATGTGCAATGGTCCTGATTGGACTGAGAACCTAAACTAAAGGCCTTGGTCTAATCTTGACAATAAGTTCTGATGTCCAAATCTCAGCTACAATTTACAGTTTACTCAACTTACAATACATTACACAGATAATACATCATGAAATTTGAAGATGTATATCTGAAGCAGTGATTTAACATATAATCATCACATAGCAAGTTATTGCTCTTTAAGTAATAAAGAGCCAATTGCCATATTTGAAGAACCCCATTGATTTTTATTTGTAAAAACAGATATTTGAATAAAGATCTGGGTACAGGTCATATTTTGAAGGTCTAAATAGGGTCACGCTCTTACATTAGAACTCGTCACAAAGACTAGAGACATATGGAAATTCATCAAATCCAGTGCCAGACTTAACATGCAGATTTTGTTACGCAACCATGTTCCGTCATTTATAAATGCTGTGTTACTATGGTATTTCCTTATGTGCATCTCAGGGAAGGGATTCATAAAACACACCTTCCTGCAAAAATTACAAACTGTTTCAGTCTGGTGGTAAATTTCAGCAGTAAGAAATCTGTGTGATATTTTAAATTGTGTTTGCTTCACCTCTAAGTGATGAATACATTTCATATTGTATGTAAGCCCACTTACAGTTGATTAGTCAGTTTATTTAAATGGCAAGTTTGATCCAATCCTGTGCACATTCTTGTAGCACTGCGCCTCTTCCTCAAGCCTCACCCGCTGAACTCCATCTCTCTCACTCTCACAGCTGACACACACCTCTCATGCAGATTCCTGTTAGTGTTTATATGCTGTTGCAGCTTTCTGTGCCTCTCTCCTAAAGTGTGGAGCTCGAAAGCAGAAAATTTAGGTTGTCTTTGCTGATTTAACATGTCAGTGTCTCATTAACACACTGATCTTTTTTGGGTTTTACCTGAGACACCCCTTTTGACAATGGTGCTCCAGTGCAATGAATGATGTAAGAGAAGCTTTATGAATGAGCTTTGGTTGTCACAGTGCTTATTGCGGTTAGCATGATTTTTTTTTTTTTTTTTTTTTTTTTTTTTTATGTACAGTATGCTGCCCAAAGTTTGAGTATATGAACAAAACTTTTCTATTTTTTTCTAAAGTTTGAAAGTGTGTCTGTACATGTATCAGTGTTTTAAAATTTATGAAGTTTAGCTTTGCTCACAGCTAAAACACTGAAAGAGTTTTAAATTACAGCGCACCCCATGGTTACTAACATCGAACTCTGCATAATAAGACATTTTTCTTAAATTAATTTTTTATGCTCAGCATGTGCATGGTGTGCAACTGTGTGTGGCTTGTTGTGATCATGGAACATAACAGCATAGGATGCAGCTCAAAAGGGCAAGTTGGCCTTTTTATATTTTAGGACAGAAAAATGAAGGGCGAACAGCTGGAACTGATTATTAGAATTATGTAAAATGAGACTTAGAAAATATCTTGGTGTCAGAAAAGAGATTAGAGATGAGGTATTGAATGAGAGGAAGAAAGAAAGAATGAAAGATGAACAGTCTGTTAGTCAGTAAAAAGAAATGAAGATGAAGTTAGAGATGAAGTAAAGTAAAAGATGTAAATCAGAGGGAGCAAGAAAACAAATCTGGGTGAAAACATGCAAAGAGAAAGATTGTGACTGAGAAAATATCTCCAAGGGAAATGATCCCCATTTCCCTCCAATTTTCCATCCTATTAGGTAGATTTGCATGTATCTTTATTCAGCATGTCTCCCTACCTCCAGGCCAGGTGGGAGATTGTGGAAGAGATGGAGAGGCAAGTGAAAGGCAATGCAGTGGAAGATGTGTGGGTGAAAGAAATTTGGGAAAGAGAAGAGAAATGAGGGGGGGGGCATAGGAGAGTGAGAAGCAGAGAGGGAGGAAAGGAGAGTCATTGATTTTTCGTGCTTCACAGATGGTTTGTCTTCCACTTTCCTCACCTGATAGCTGTGTGTGTGTGTGTACATGTGTGTGTCTGTGGGAGCTATGAAACTCCATGAGCCTATTGGTACCTGTGTCCACTTACTTTTCTTCCCCTCAGTCTTTGTACCCATTTTTGTCATGTGGTCCAGCTGTTATTGCTACATTATTGTTTTAAACCTTTTTGAAGAAAGCTTTTCCCATTCTAAACTCATGAATACTTGACTATTTTTTGGTTTCTTCTGTAGCTTGATAGATGTCAGCGATTTATTTCAGTTGACCACAACACAGTGCACACTGCACATTAATTGAAACTGACAAACCGCTTTTGGTGTCCTTGGATCAGATACAGAGTTTTGGCACATGTGAGTTTTGGCTGTGTGTCTGTGTGAGAGGGAAACGGAAATATCAAAAAGTAGAGACAGACAGAGAGGGAAGTATGGGCTTGCAAATAAGTGAACCACACAAATATGAGAAAGGAAAGGAGTGGAAAACGGCATTTTTAACTATTACCTGCTGTCACACAAACCCCATTGGGAATTTCATTGTGGTGCCAAAACAAAATAAAAAATAAAAAAATGAAAAAAACATTGTGTAAACAGTATGGGTAAGACCAAACACTAGCCCGCCAGCCACTCTCCTGCTTCTGTTTGTTTAGATGAGACAGGAGAAGATTTATTCCCTAGATACTCCACTGTCAATCGTGTCTCATGTCTCAGCCAAGACAGCGTCTCTGCAGTCATATAAGAAAGGGAGAATAAACACACTGAAGCACTATGGTTTTTAAGAAAATCTGCTATAGGTGGCTGCATAGAAAAAGCTTCTGCTCTATATTATTGTTTAAAGAATGCAGTGTGTGCATGACCGCTTCCAGGCTCTCGTGGAAAAATGGAAGCAAGCAAGAAAGAAACAAAAGAAGAGCAATGCTATTGTGTGCACTAATTACAAAAATTTTCATTCTGCTCCTCGCCTATTTCTAGATTAGAATAGGTACAACTGGTCTATAAACTCTGTGCCTGAAAAGAAGAACATTAAGAATAATGCAGCATCATAAATGTCTTTGACAAACCCTTTCCTATCACCGACATTTCTAATTTTTTTTTTTTTTTTTTTNATTTTTTTTTTTTTTTTTTTAGAATACTGATATGCAGAATGTGCTGTGATTTATGGGAAACCACTCACTTTTATATATGTGAATATAATAATAATAATAAAAAAAACAAAAGCCTACATCAATTCTATTTTACAAACACCTACAATTTACAATTAATAAATCTGCTGATTGGTTGATTCATTCAGTCATCTGTTCATTCCTCCATGACCTTTAGACCAAATCACACATCTGCAAATTAACACTTTTGGGCAGGGAAAGGGATTCTACACCACCGCTTAAACTGTGGGATCTTTTATTAGTATAACATTATTTTAGTTTATGGTACAGTCAATGAGTGAGTGAGTGAGTGTTTGGGTGGATGGAAGAATAAAGACGCAGTAAGTAGGGGCAGCATATCTGAGTGTGCTGGTATGGGCAGATGTAGAAATGAAGAAAAGAAAACAAGGATGCAACAATACTGGAATGGAGAGAAGAGGGAGAGATAGAAGGGAAAAGGAGCAGAAATGGGAAGATGAGATGGGTTGTCAGTCCTTGGGTTAATCTTAGCCACCAAGAAGGTTGGTAGATGGATGGATTGATAAATGGACTATAGGATGGATGGACTGACAAGAGCAGGGATGTGAAGTAGAGATAAGGGAAAAGCCTAATTGTCTGTGACCTGGTGGTAAACATGGCAGTAGTAAGGTGGCAACAGAGAATGAGGGAGGGATTGCTGGAAAAGAAACGAGAATGAGAGAGCATTCATGTCTGACATCAAGGTTATGTCCTCGTGTTAAACATCCCATGGCTTTGTGAATAGGGCCAGACAACTGGCCTAGTGGGAGAATGGGGGAGGGGGCATCATCTGAACATTTGAGGTAGCAGAGCTGAAAGGAGACGGTTCAAGGATTACAGAACAAGAAAGAGATTGAGTGAGGTTAACGTAATAAAATTGATAGAAAAAGAAAGGTGAAAGTGTCTTCAGAGACAAAACGTGTGACAGAAGCAGGTCAGGACATCATGTGTTATACTGTTATTCCAGAAAGAAAGAAGTTGAAAGAAGGATAAAGAGGTGCTGAATTATAAAAATGTTCATTGGGCATAAGGCCTTTCTTTTCCCAGAAAAGGTCATTACCTGGTAAAGAACATCAAACCAAACTGAGAAATACGAAAGAGACAGAGCAGCACATGGGTAGACAGGCTTGCAGGTAGGCAGATGAGAAAGCAGACAAAAAAACACTGTGTGTAATCAGAATGACAGACATAAACAGAGACAGAAAACAACTGGGATTAAATTTAGACATTAATTTCAAATCAAGAGCACTAACTAATAGGTGGAAAAACTGAAAAATTGGCTGCATGACTTCAGTTCTTAGGTGTAATTCTGCCTTTCGAGTTCAGTCAGCCTCTTTCCTCTCCACTTAAAGAAATTTGTAAATATTGGCCTAAAGCTACTGGGGACACCAGGCAATTATTCTCCTTATAATTACTAGAAACTAATTTTCAATATGAAGTCTCTTCATCACACATACTTCATAAGAGTTCCCCAGGCAGCAATTAACCCCTTGAGATCCACTTTGCTAAGAGAACCTCAGTGGAAAAAAAAGTATTTTTCTGTAACTGAGCCATTGTGTCTTGCCTGAACACAGTGGTAACATTAACATAAACTTTTCATTAGCTCTCCATTATGCAAAGTAATGTAGGATTGACAGAGGTGGAAGTGAAGTAAATCAGTACATTCACTCATACTTTACCAAAGAACGGTTTTGAGGTGCTTCATTAGGTATTGAGTATATACATTTTTGGAAACCAAAAGACTTCTATTAAAGGACCATACCACCCATTTTGCATGTTGAGCTTAATATATTCAATTTTCACACATGTAACATTACTAGCAATCATTTCCCAAAGCATACTACTGGAACGGTGAGTTAAAGAATGTTTTTCCTACCTTCCAGACTGCCATTGGTTTCAGTTCATTCTGGTACGCTATTAAAATCATCTTGTTGATACTTGAAACGTTCTGGGGATAGGTAATCCATCATCGCCAGTGTATTTAGGGCTTTTTTTTTCAAATTTTCGTAATTTTAGCATTTAAGCACTATAAAAAGTGCAGAGTGAATGTATCTCTCCACTGGGGAATATCATCCCAAAAGAAGACCTGCGTTTATCGAAAATCGACTGTGGCTTCATAAGGCTGTGTAACTATTAGCAGGTGACACATAGATTTTTAAGGTGGGTGTATTGCTTGATTATTTTATTGTGAAAGATTAAGAGATTTTGCAAAATATCAGGAAAGCTCAAATATGGCTTTATCCTTTGGGAAATGACTGTCAGTAATGTAACATGTATGAAAATTGAATATATTAGGCTAAAACATGCAAAATGGATGGTATGGTCCTTTAAGTGACAATCGGCTCTGGCTTGGGCAATTCCGATTCTTTCTTTCTTTCTTTCTTTCTTTCTTTCTTTCTTTCTTTCTTTCTTNTGGCTTGGGCAATTCCGATTCTTTCTTTCTTTCTTTCTTTCTTTCTTTCTTTCTTTCTTTCTTTCTTTCTTGTGATCACACCACAGCCTGTTTCCATTTGCCAGAGGAATGAATGCCAAACAATGGAGTAATCTGTGAGTGAATAACCCTGTACTTACTGTACATTTTCTTATGCTTAGACAGCCAGGATATCAACTGTGTGTGTGTGTGCGTGCATGCGTGCGTGCGTGGTCTGACACACTAAAGTGATTATAGTGTGAGGGAAGAGATTTGCATTGGTTTGATATGCCATCCATCTTACCCTCTCTTCTCTTCCATCTTATGTCAGCCCTCCCTCTCTCATTTCATTTCCTCCCATCTCATCTCCTTTCCTATCATCTCTCTCTCTCTCTCTCTCTCTCTCTCCATNCCATCTCATCTCCTTTCCTATCATCTCTCTCTCTCTCTCTCTCTCTCTCCATCTTCTCTGACTCTGCAGTGGGCCTTTTCAGGACAAAACCCCACTGAATTAAATTAGTGTTTGCCTTTAGCCTCATACTGTGGTTTATATATGTCTTAATTATTTTTGGCTCAGACAATGTCTACACTTATGTGGCTGAATTTGAAAATGCCTCTTTTTCTCTCTGTTTAAGCTTTCCATCCGTACTCAACCATAACTGTCTACTCCAAAACATGCCTTTTTATAAATGCTGTCTCAAATGGATAAATATGAGAATGCCAGTGATGCAATGTAATGTGAATAAGGAAAATTGAGGTCCTTGGCAATGCACATGTATGATTGCTTTTCTGCCTTTTGCTTACCAGTAATGTGAAGAAGCCAACTTTCTTTAGCCTTGAACTCTTTCTGTGATTGCCTGTTCATATAGTCAGTCTTTACCATAAAAAGTCATTGAGTTGGTCTCAATGCAGCAGCCCAGAAATTATCATTAGCGTTGTTTATCATGTTTATATTTATGGTGTTTGATCAAATTGCTATGCAGTCATAAGAACAATCTGTCAATGAGAACACCTGCATTTAATGTTCAGTTATACTAAAATGCAAAAGTACAATCAAAGGAGACATAATGAGTGTTTATCCTACCAAGATCAACCAGCCTAATCAGCCTCATTTGCAAAACAGCTTTTAGGGCATTATTTTGATTTCAAACTAAAAGCGCAGAAAGAAAGAAATTTATTGATTTTTCCTGTTGTTTTGGAATTTCTTTGTGGTTGGCAGTCTTCTAAAAAAAAAAAAAAAAANAAAAAAAAAAAAAAAAAAAGTATCTGTAGACCATGCAAACAGCATTTTCAGATTTACCTCATTTAATGTGGACTGATGTAATATACCGAACTGTGCCATTGGACTGTGTTTGGATGGAGGAATAGGTGTGTGTGTGCATGTGCGTGCATGTGTACATACAAAGATATGGAGGCTCCTCACAATGCATGGAGGGTTTCACCCCAAGTCCAGAACCCTGAGACTGTACACTAAATGGAGAGAGGGAATGTCAGAACCACTGTCCAGGATGAAACAAGAAACATCCAGGAGACCATCAGGAAAAAGGCCCCAGAGATGAACTGCTAAGTGAATAAGTCAGACAGCAGAAGACAGAGTGGGAAGAGGAAGAGGATGAGAAGACATCATGTAAAGATAAGCCACTGACAGATAAAAGAAGTGGCTGACACTGAGAAATCTGAAAAAGACTGGTGTGAAGGACAGCACAGAGGCTCTAATCATGGCAGCACAAGAATATACGCTCAGCACAAGATCAATACAGGCAGAGGTTGACCACACCAGACAGCACCTAGGTACAGGCTGTGTAAAGACGCCCCTGAGGCAGTCCAGCACATAGTAGCAGGGTGTAAGATGCAAGCAGGAACCGGATACACCGAGCAACATAACCAAGTGGCTGGGATAGTGCACAGGAACATCTGTGCCAAGTATGGGCTGGAAGCCCTGAGGTCCAAGTAGGAAACACCTCAAAATGTGGTTGAGAATGACCAAGCTCAGATCCTATGGGACTTCCAGATCCAGACTGCTAAGGAGGTGCTGGCTAACCAACTAGACATTGTGGTGGTTGACAAAGAGGAGAAGAAGGCAGTAGTGATAGATGATAGATCCCACCTGATGGCAACATCAAGAAGAAGGAACGTGAGAAGCTCAAGAAGCACCAAGGGCTGAAGGAGGAGTGAGAATGGATGTGCAAAGTGAAAGCAACAGTGGTGTCAGTGGTAATAAGAATACTCGACCATGACTTCCAAACTGGGAGACTGGCTCCAGCAGATTCAACAAGCAACATCTGAGATCTCTGTCCATACGTCCTAGGAACAGTAGAACCCCCAAACTCCCAGGTCTCCATTAGAGAGGACATGAGATTGAGCAACACACACACACACACACACACACACACACACACACACACACACACACACACATATTTATATAACCTGGTTTAATTCCCTTTGTACCACTTTTCCAGCTCTACAGTCATATTCTTTCAATCCTTCACTGACCTTTTATGCCGTTGCAAGTTTTCACTACGTGTCACTTCACAAATGTTTCTGTTCTTCCTTCATTGTTTTCTGTATTGTACATTATTGCTTTCCCTATGCCTCCACTTTTTTCCTCTTCTTCTTCTTCTTCTTCTTCTTCTTCTTCTTCTCTCTCTCTCTCTCTCTCTCTCTCTCTCAGCAAGGCCTGCAGGCTTTCAGCAACATTACAGCGTGTAAATCTCAGATTACAGCAGCCTGAGTTTGCCTAGCTTATGCCTAGCTGCTTCTGTGAATCACAAATACACAAGTGTGTTAATACACACCCACTACTTAGACACACAGGCAAGCTATTTACATAGCAGCAGACACACATCAATTTTAGATAGATAGACAGAAAGCACATAATACACAGACATACACATACCGTGTACACAAACAGTATGTGTGCACGTTGGGTACACACACACATACATGTTTTACTATGCACAAACAGACACAGGTCCACTCTCTCTCAAGTTCCTTAACTCCCTCTTTACTTTCCATGTTGCCATCATAGCTAACTCACCAGAGGATTAGCTCCGCTCTCCTCCTGAGTGTTTACCTAACTTCTCCACAGATTATTGCTACCGTTTACCATTGCTGGCCTCCCTGTAATTATTCTAAAGTTGTCCCCCCCTCCAGCTAATGCATGTTGTGAAGGATGTGTGTAAAGATTACAGATTTGTTGGAGGGGGCTGCTTCTAATCCTCAGATCCCTTCCCTCATTCTCATTCCCTTCATTCATCTACTGCTGAGATACTCCTGAGCATAATATGAAGCCGGAATGGGGCTAAACTATTTTTCAATTTGAAAAAAAAGATTGGAACTGACAGTTCTAATTTTAAACAAGAATGAGAAATATTAAACATAAACACAAAAATTACAAAGCGTTTTTCAGTTTCAGATATTGTTGTACTGTTGTACTATATGCTGCCTGCAGGGTAGCTGGGAACTGGGAAAGTCAGGAGGAGTGGAGTGTCTTAGGACAAAGACCCTCACTTTACATTTACACTGTCACATAAAGTATTCGTTAATATTTAATGCTTTAAGAATTGGTATTACGAATAAGTAAAAGTGGCCCCTCCCATGGTAGTGTTTTAGTTTTTTGCAGGGAATGTAGAGGAAATGATATTGTAACCTTTTTGATGCAAAAAGTAGATCTACCCTTTTATTATTATTATTATTATTATTATTATTATTATTATTATTATGTCATACCTTCTCTATAACTATTTCGTCATGTTTATGCCACTGACAGAATGGCTTTATCCTCTATCCATCAACCATTCAATCCATCCATCCATCTATCTAGCTTTTTTTTTTTTTTNTTTTTTTTTTTTTTGTCCCTCCTCCTGAAGCTGTGGTTGTGGTGTCAGCCTGTGAGTGGTGTCTTTGCCTGCTAGACAGTGTCGTTTTGTTGAGAGAGGTCAACAGATGTGTTAATGCAACAAAATGATTGTGTCTGAACAAACAAGGCTCAGAGATGAGCCCTTGGTGAGGTGCAAGAGTCACAATGACAGGTGACAGAATTGCATGTGTGTCTGTGAGAGAGCTATAAAGAGAAAGAATGTTAGACTGCCAAGAAGGGGAGAGTACACAAGCGTATAAGTCACACAGCACATAGCTCTCCACTTGTGCACACACACAGTCCAAAGATGTTAGTGTGTTTCCTCAGAGGTGTACTGCATGACGTCCAGCAATCAGCTCGCTTCCAGACCTGTCACAGTTCCAACAATTTACTGACTGACTAACTGACCAGCTCACTGGCTAGCTGACTGACTGTCCACTTTACTGAATTAACTGAATGGCTGTCAGTCTGACACACTGACCAACAGTCCAACTGCAGCTCTGGTTCTTTAGATTGACTCGCTAGGTATCATTTCTCCTTGTTTGTCCTTATCAACGTAATGGAAAGCAATAGTAAAAAAGTATTAATCCAACATTTCAAAAATCATTTACAGTTAAATGTTGGACTTGATGGGTGTTGATATTGAAGTTGCATGTGCACAAATCTAATTTTTGTGTGTGTATATGTGTGTGTTTGTGTTGATATGAATAGTTTGTGGGTTTCAAATGATTATTCTTCAACACATGGGAGACAATATCGGCTTCCAGGTAAATCATTGTGATTATTCATAACACTCAACAATAATTGCATTCCATTGTGCAAAATCAGCCCACTAATTATATTTTCATTCCTGGATTTACTGTCATTGTGACTGCCGAGATGGAGGAAGACTATTATTGTGCTGTTATAAGTCAAGGCACAGGTGACAAGAAATGAAAGTAGCATGCTAATTAGATGTTTCCATATTGTGCATGTAGTCCTCAGGTTCTTGATATTTTGTATGTATACAAATTTCAGCAGCATCCAGTTTGACAAAGCACTCGCATACTTTGGTCTTGGGGAATTTTTAGGTTTCCAGGCAAACACAGCACCCTATGACTTAATACATAATTTGCCAGAATGGCTGCAATATGAAAACATTTCTCCTTGTTTTTCCGCTGTGGCATGAGTCTTGAATCGCCTTCCCAATGTACGGTACAGTCAAATGAGGCAGGAGCAGTGAAAATACTGACTTATTAAAATGAGATGGAGCCATTAATAGAATCGAAAATCCATCTCCTCTGATGAAACCAGCCTTAAGATTTGAGTTTTATGAAGAATTCTAAAAAGTTTTCTGCAGATTAAAAGAAAAAAGTAGTTCAATAGTAAAATGATATTGAACATGTCATTTCTCTCTGAGGTTAACCACACAGGTCTAAAACACACTGTGCCTTACATCCCATTATTATATCTCTACACATATGTACATGTATTATTTACAACTTTGCATGTATGTCAATGTATAATTTATAATCCAATGATATTTAATGACTTCAGATTACTTCCTGCTGTGCTTAACTTCACTTAATAGTCCCGGTGGATTTATTTTCTACATTTTCAGCCACATGCAACCTCATCAGTGAGTTTATGTTAAACAACTAGAACAGAAGAGAAACAGCACTTACCAAGCCAGGTTTAAATATTACATAGGTGCAGTCACATTCGAGTAAAACTGCACTTTAAAGTATCTTTACTGTGATATGAGAGAGAGAGAAAGAGAGAGAGAGAGAGAGAGAGATCTATTTTCCTGCATTAATCTAAAGCAGACATGGAGAAAGACTGGAGGAAGGGGAAATAATAGAGACGAAGAGTGAGATAGACAAAAAAAAAAAAANAAAAAAAAAAAAAAGAGACAAAGTTGAGACAAGCTAAAGTTAACTTTTACTCTTGTTAATGCTACAGAAGAACTATGTAAGTAACCCTCATCAGGTCAAAACCAGTATTCCCCAATGTTTCAACGACCTTTCAGCAGTCTTCCATCAGTCTCCTCATCCTTATATTGTCTGACATCTCTCCCCTCATTTTACTACAGGGAGAGTACAAACAGTGACAGAGAATTTCTCTTTTTTTAATGACTTCACCCTGTTCTATTCCCCAAATCTCTTACTTAGTCTGTATCTGCAATGTTTGACTTTTTTTCTCTCTGCCACCCATCTTTGAGAAAATGAAAGAAGATGAAAAGGCTAAATACACACACAGATACACATAAATTATATAAACTCCTTATTACTAATTTGTTGTTGATTAGCGCTTCCGAAGAGATGTCAATGTAATACATTTATGTAGCTTAAATAATTTACTCATCTGCCAAACATATTTTCAGTGCAGACGTTAATTGAATAAAAAGATGTGCCATGAAATTCACTGTCATGATTTTTAATCATTAAGACAATATGTGATAACACCATATTCAATTAAAAGGCCATAGACAATACATTAAATGATAATTTATTTATTTTTTTTTTTTTTNTTTATTTTATTTTTTTTTTTTTGTTAATTTTTTTTAGCTGTATACTTGGTATTCAAAAGCAAATTGAAGCTCTCAGTAAATCACACACACATGCACATATCAAGTGTTGGTGAAGTTAATCAGAAAAAAAGGTATGAAGTAATTATTACTCTTCTAAAGTTGTCATGAGATTAAATTATTGTATTCACGAGCCGCATTTCCTCCACTACATATCCTATAAAGCCTGACATAAGTCTCTGCATTTCTCTTGGTGTAATGTGATAACAATAACATGTTACTTTATACTGCACTACCCCCAATGCTGCATGTACCTTCCTAACAACTCATGCAGGCAATAAAACAGCTTGCAGCTCATCTGGGAAATCAGAAGAGAGCTTGTTGCTGTCGCCATTGTAATGATCTTGAATAGAGTGTAGTGTGTGTGTGCGTGTGCGTGTGTGTGTGTGTGTGTGTGTGTGTGTGTNAGAGAGAGAGAGAGAGAGAGAGAGAGAGAGAGAGAGAGAGAGAATGTGTGATTTAGATAGAGTTGAGTTGTAAGAGTTGGACACTACAACTCTGTAATTAGTCCCATATGCTTAATACCTCTGTGCATAAAGGGAAATGTCACACACTTTCAGTTATTCACATGGAGGCCTCTGCAGACATTGACTGAGGAACTGCACTGTAATGTTTTACACCAGTGTAAGGATGTGTTTTGGTCCTGTCCGGTCAGAGAAGAGTCATGCCCCCATCCCATGGTTCGTTTGGGCAGGTCTGAAAACAGAAGTTTAAAAGAAGATGTAGCACCAAGACCATTTTGGCTCCATCTCTGTCCAGATCCAAATGAGCTCTGGAGCAGTAGCTTTGTGGCCTGAATATGATTTGCACTAATACTCAATAAACAACAAGTCTCAAACTGGCTAATGGTAGTTCACAAATGCACGTACATGTACACAGACTGATAAATGAAGTGTATCAGCCTTTCTTATTGGCCAGAGTCTGAAAGCACGCACATCATACTGAAGTCAAAGCCCTATGAAAGCAAAGTCATTTATTTTGCCAGTTCATACTGAGCTTTTCAGAAGGCTGATAAATGAGTGAATTACAGTAATGGTACCAAAGGTAGTTATCTGGAGGCACATGTTCAGAATTAGTATAAAGTATATGCATAGTAGTAAAATCGGAGCAAATAATGGTACTGCAAGTCAGAAGCTTTAGAGCCTTATATTTTACTTTTGTAGAGAATGGTTCATGGTCAAAAATACTCTCAAAATGTATGCAGAAGAATGTAGATATTTGTGAGACTTTTTAAATTTTCCAGTTCAACATTCTGTCCATTGCGCAAATAATGCAACCCTGCTGGGGGAAAAAACAACTCATTCCAATTTATCATGTTTCCTTTGTCATTAACATGATACAGTTTACCAGCAAATTGCCACTAATGTTTCTTTTTCTCCTTACCTGACATTCAGTTCTATTAAGAAAGTGAGCAGTGAGGCAGAACCTTGCCTAAGTAGTTTTTTGAAATATAATTGCTTTTCAGATAGTAGTTCTGTCATCAAAGGTACTATGATTATTTTTTTTTATTTTTTTTTATTTTTTTATTTTTGCATAGTTATTTTCTGTGTTTTATGATTTAATTCTTAAAACAACGTAGTACAAAATCATCAAATAAAACAGGTAATTCAAAGGAATAAAAGGTACAGAGCAAATTACAGGATATGGGGGCCTGTATTATATACAAGCGCCCTTATCTTTTTAACTTGGGATTTCCTTAAGTCAGGCAGTAGATAGAATAATAGAATACCTATCTACCAGGAAGGTAACTACTTTTCATTGAGGAAGCAAGGCGGATGAGCACACAAGACTATAAGGTGGAGATTAGGCGGTTGGTGGTGCAGAGCAGTGATATCACTGTTCAGCGTGGCACAGACTGCTGCAACAAGCTGTCCCCTCTCTGGTAGATGATGGAGAGGAAAGGAGGGAGAGAGAGGGAGAGGGGGTTAGTGGCCTGAAAGGAGCTGGAGGAGGAATTGACAGAAAGGAGCGGGGGAAGAGGACAGACGGAAGGCTTGGTGTGCAAGCTGTTTGGAAACTGCACTGACACACATGTTGCTCATCGATAGGCAAGAGAGACAGGGGAGAGGGAGGAGGAGAGAGGCAGGGAGGTGGAAGTGGTTGGAGTGAAACTACTCAGTAGCATATCTGTCTGTGTGTGCCTGCATGGCTACTGTCTTTGCTGCAGTGGCAGTTATGTGAGGGTTTGGCAGAGACAATAGTAGCATTCCTACAGAGCTATAGAAGCTGGAAGCGAAACACCGGTGTTTGGCAAATGAAAGAAGATTAGCATAGAAAAAACAGTGTGAATGGAGGGCTAAAAAATCATATTGTATTTTTCCAGTGAAGATAAAAGATACGGGCTACTACTATAAAATAGCATTGGCCCACACTAACGAATCAGTATTGCAGTACATTAGAAAGCCTGAAATCAAATCTGTCTCCTGTGGTAGAGCCCATGGTGTGGGGTGAGGGAAGATGTGGCAGCTAATACAGCAAATGCTCAGGTCCAATTTCATGGGGAGTTGCTTTTTTATCTACCCGTAGTAATTTAAAGCAGTGTGGGATAGCATTTTTGACCATATTTATTCACTTCTTTTCATTGCTTTACACTTTAAATTCCCTATGCGTAATGTGTCAGTCTGATTTACTTGCTGCATGCAGTGTGCCCAGCTCCGTTGCTTTAAAATGTCACCTGGTATTGATTGGTTTTTAAATCACAAAGAGTCATTTATGTAACAATCAGACCAAAAAAAGACCACAGTTTGTTACAGGGACAGACAGATACATGAAGCCTTAAAGAACCATACCAGCTATAGTGCATGTTTGAGCCCAATACATACAACCTAAATACATGTTACATTGCTGACAACCAATTTCCACAACATAAAACTGTATTTTAGTTTTCCTGTTATTTTTTCAAATCCCATAATCTTTTAAAATTAACTGTTCAGGTAAAACACCCACTTCAAAATTCAGTGTTTCACATGCCAACACTTTTGCACAATTGTAGAAGACACGGCCATTTTAATTTCTCAGCAAATGCCGTCTTCTCCTGGGACTACATTTCATGGCGGAGAAATACATTGTCTTCTGTGCAGCTCCATGTTGGATCAGTTAAAGTTTTACTTCAATAAAAAACTAATGAACAACATCATTTTCGCTGTGATGGATTACATATCTCAAGCATGTTTCAAGTCGATTTTAATAGCAAACTGGAATGAACTGAAACCAATAGCAGTCTAAGCTAGGGAAAAAAACCCCTGAAATTTACCACTAAAGTAGTATATTTTGGAAAATGGTTGTCAGTAATGTAACGTGTATATGGATTGCATATATTGGGGTCAAACATACACGATTGGCAGTATGATCCTTAAAAGCAACCCTTAGTGATTTTGAGGGATCTTATTGTGTAGCATGGCCATCTGAGGAAATGAGTGTGTGGGTGTGGGTCAGTTGGTGGATTCACTAACATGAAAGGGTCTATTGTAGTACTAAATGACTGTTCTGGTTCCCATGCAGCACTGGTCGATGTTTCAATTACTTATAAATGCATGTGCTTACACATCCCTTGAAGTGTCCGAGGTGCGTATGTCTGTGTGTCTGTATAAGGTGGTCACAGTGATGGTGATTAAAGTATATCCCCCTTTTTCAGTGTTAGGGTAATGTGAGCTACTTCTCATTTTTAGGCTACATTGGCCTAATAATGCCAAGATCCACATGCTGCAGCCTGCCTTTTGCCAAATGAGCAACTCACGTGTCTGTGTGCAAATGTGTTTGTGTATTTGCATTTGTGTGTACATGTGTTTCAGGAGACAAAATTATCTCTGTAATATTTCATTCTTATGTTCCTCAAAAAACATTACCGACCACAAAATTGATCAGTCCAGACCTTAACTGGTGAAATAGTATTTCAAAGCAGGTACACATATACCCAGTCAATTTTTTGCCACAACTGTAGCATCTCACAAAGTGTTCGAATGATCCCACTAGTACAAACCATCATTTACTGGAGTTCCCATGAGAAGTAAAACATAAATTTCAGCTGCAATATTTACAAAAAATCTCAAGTTAATGAAAACAAATGATTGGAGAAAACAACAAGTAACATCAGTAACATCAAGCTGTGATGAAAACATGATGTCCCGCTGTGAGATATACATAATCTCACTTATCACTTCTGCAAAATGACAGCATCTGCTATTGGTGAGACTGATATGAATAAATCAACACTTTATTTATAGCATATTGTTTGGTTTGATACTTGTGTGTTCACACAGTGGCAAAGATTCCTCCTGAGAACCACACAAAACATTAAAGCTACAATTTCATATTTCTGAGTATTGGATTGTTTTTGGTTTTATTGCCATCCCATTAGTCTGGAGGATTCTAATGACTGCAAAAATGAACACAAATGATGAGAGTAAAAACACTTTAATACCCCAAAATAATTCTTTGATGGTTTTACAGCAGTCAGCAGTCCTCAATTCTAGCTTTGGGAGAGTTGCTTTCTTTGATTGAACTTCTCACTCATTGCAGCAGCATGTAAGTCGTCGTTGTTTCCTCCTTAACATGCACTTGGTATGAAGCTACCTGAAAGCTTTCAGTGTAACAGTCTAAACAGAGAAGCAACCAACCAACCAACAGGATTCCTTAGACATAGGAGGAGAGCTTTTTGCAGTTCATTGGTCTTCAGCCACAAGTTGAAAATCTAAGTTTTCTTGTCTGTCTGTGGTGAGAAATGCAGTATTATCTTGGCATAGCAAACCAGCAGGATGTCATGCTAGAATCTACTGGTCTGTGTTGCCTTGGTTAAGCTTCAGTTCTACCAGTGCCCATACAGTATCTATGTGTGAAGTATTAGTTTCTTAGAGCTTAGTTTCTGTAACATACTGCACTGTGAGACATGGTACCCGGACTCTCATTCAACTCTGACCTGTCTGCTGGTGACTTTTCCACTACAATCAGTGAGAGAATAGGTGAATGTGAAGCAAGTAGTAGTGATAAAATAATGGAGCTTATAGACTGTAAGACAAGTAACACAAGTGCAAAATCATAAAATGACCTGTGCCAAAAGGAAAATATTAAGTCAGATCGGGCTACCAGAGCTTCTAAACTGGCATATCGTCTATGCTCATATTTGAAATGTGACATTAGCTACACATTTGTCTATGCCAGGCATGGGCAACTGGCAGCCTGGGGGCCAGATATGGCCCGCACCTTTAATCTTTCAGGCCCTCAGATGACTTCTCAATTAATAAAACTGAAAATTATAAAATTATTTTCCTTTGTTATTACCACCACCCATCAGCAGAGGGCACTGGCTTGTTACTGCTGCTGTATTTTTACTGCCATCCATTAACAGAGAGCACACACTCATTACTGATGCTGTGTTATGAGACACGTTCCCGTTAGCTCCTGTGTTGGCCATTGTGGTATATGTTGTTGCTAAGTCAGGTAAAAGAGGAAAGATGAGTGTCAAGAAAAGGAAAAGTTGACTTAGAAAACCATTCATTCCAATCAAGATGGGAAACAGATGACCTTTTTTTTTTTACAGAATTTAAAGGCAAGTCGATGTGTTTGGTATGTCTGGAAACAATGTCAACGATGAAGGACTTCAACTTGAGTCGCCACTGCAACACTATGCATAAAGACAAATATGGCAGGTACACGGGAGCTGCTAGAGCTGTTATTGTGGCTGATCTGAAGGGAAAAACACAGAGTCAGCAGATTTTTTTTTGTAAAAACACTACTACACAGGAGTCATCTGTTAAGTTGTCTTATGTAGTTTCACTGGAGCTAGCAAAAGCTAAACAGCCCCTGTAAGAAAACGAATTACTAAAGCAGCGTGCGGTGAATTAATTGTTTTTCCTTCATGAACTTCAATGCAACAAAATCAATCTATTACAGATTTTAAAAAAAACAGACTTGAAAATGTGTTGTTCAATTAAAAAAATACTAGACTGAATCGTTTTTGTGTTTTATGAAACTTTTAAATACTAAACTACTTACTGAGTTCACAGTAGTTTTTGTTTTATTTAATGTGTGACCCTTTCATCATGAGAATTAAATTTTATTGGTCTCCATCCTTATCAAAGTTGCTCGTCCCCAGTCTACGTATTTGCACACAGCATAGCAAGGCAGCGAGGTGAGCAATGTGCAAATAACTTACTGTAATGTAGTTTCACCACTGCTTATGTTTAAGCAGGCTAACTATGGTTGCTGTGAAAGATATTATATGAAAGAGTATAGTTAATAGTTTTTAGTTTCATGCAATCTTTTGGATGTTTACTTGTTTGCTGACCTGATTTAGAAAAATTTGCATTACTGATAATGGTCACTGTCTCAGTTCTGTAAAAACCTGCTAAATCTGGTTATTAGGCCAAATAGACCCTGCTCACTAATTGGACAGTTTTAAGTGCTCAGTATTTATCAGTGAGTGTGGTAGGTTTAGTACACCATCACAAACATGTGTATGTGTATATGCACAAGTGAGTTTGTCTGTGCTTTATAATCTGATTATGGAAGTTATATTAGCCATAGTATTTGTTGCAGAAAAAAAAAATTGTCATGATTAGAGGCTGGAGAATGTTACGGGAAAGGAGAGAGAGAGAGTGAACTCTTCTTTACATTAAAAGAAAGAAGACAGGATGTAGTAGTAGAATGGTAAGTGAGCATAAAAAAGAGGAAGTACTAGATGGATAGGAAGAAAGGCATTGTGGGATGTTAATAGCAGTACTCAGAAGCCTGAGTGTATATCGTGACAGCCTAGACACAGCGGGTCATCTATACTCTCACAAAGATAGAAAGTTGTGCACACACACACACACACACACACACACACACAACAAATACACATTCACATTTATTTCATACACATTTAATTTATATCAGGGGGGAAATGAGCCCTTATCTGGAGCTGTGAAGATAAGCAAAGGCAATGGGCCACTCTGCTAGAAGGCTGCCTTTTCGTTCATGACTCACATATGTGCACATGCACCCACATACACGCCCACACACACAAACACAAACATTTCCTGTGTCCACACTGTTACTATATGAAAGTCAAAATAATATAAAGTGGAAGTATTGATATTCAGATAGCACATGCTTGATTCAATATTGTAGAGGGACTATTTCTTTGTCTTTTTCTCCACTCTTTCATTTTTGTCCCCAGTGATGGTTAATATAAATCCACTCATAACTTTAACTTGGTCTGACAAATGAAAACTATGTCAGACAAATGAGTTAAATGTTAAAAGAACACTCAAGAATTTATAGCTTTTATTAAGCTCTATTAGTAACCAAGAAATTGTAAATGTTGACAGCTCTCTGGCAGTGTCCAGCTGACTGAGTAGAAGTATAAAAAATGGAAATTCATAGCTCATAGCTTCCTATTTGAAGCTGTATAGTCAAAATAGAAATCCCAAAGAAGCATTGTGTTATACAATTATAAATAATATTGTGTTCTTATTTGTTTTTTGGGATGGTGACCAACATGTTGCAACCATAGACTGTAGAAAAACATATCTGTCATGCCACTCACATGGATCTACATTTGTATTTGTCAGTAAACAGCTGTGATATCACTCCAGTGTTACTGTTAAAATGATGTTTTAAAGCCGTTGTTTGTGTTTACTTCTTGCCTCTATCTTAACAACGACTAGAGCCACAAAGCAAGCTGCAGATGAACTATCTGCTTCAGTGGTCAATATTTCAAATTGGTTGACTAACTCATGTTTGCACCTCAATGTCAGTAAAACTGTGTGCATGTTTTTTTCAGTCTGTAAATAGAGATCCAGACCCAAATGTTATCGTAGCAGGGAAAAGTTTGTCAGTCGTACATGAATTTAAATGCTTAAGAATAATAATGGATTCACAACTCACATTCAAAACACAAGTTAAAAAAGTTATGAACAGAATCAAATNGTGGTCAATATTTCAAATTGGTTGACTAACTCATGTTTGCACCTCAATGTCAGTAAAACTGTGTGCATGTTTTTTTCAGTCTGTAAATAGAGATCCAGACCCAAATGTTATCGTAGCAGGGAAAAGTTTGTCAGTCGTACATGAATTTAAATGCTTAAGAATAATAATGGATTCACAACTCACATTCAAAACACAAGTTAAAAAAGTTATGAACAGAATCAAATTCAATTTGTTAAATTTCAGACACATTAGGAATAACTTAACTATTGAGACCTCAAAGTTGTACATCAGTGCCATGATTATTTCACACATGAACTATTGTCTTACCAGTNCCCCCCCCCCCTGTTTAATGAATTCATTAAACAAAATCAATACTCATCAATCAGAGCTGCTACCAGAGGGGATTGTAAAATATCACATAGAAAAAGTACATTTGGGCAGTCAGCCTTTTCCTATTGAGCAGCACACATACCTGGAACACCATACCCACAGAACTAAGGAACATTACATCTCTCAATTCTTTCTCTAAATCTGTAAAACAGTGGCTATTGGACAATCAAATATGCGATCATAATCTGTGATTATCAGTTTTTATCTGTGCTTTTGTGTCTGTGTTATGTGTTTATGGATCTGTGCTATGTGCTTTTATTGTGTTACGTGTGTTTAATTGTGTCTAGGAGTTTTATTTGTGCTGTATGTTTATGTGTTTGTGCTATGTGCTTTTGTTATGCTATGTGTGTTTAATTGTGTTTAGGAGTTTTATTTGTGCTATATGCTTTTGTGTCTTTATTTATGGGTTAGTGCTTATATGTTATGTGTTTGTATTTGTGTACATAGGAGCTTTTTATCTGTCCTATGTGCTTATATGCTTCTGTNTTATGTGTTTGTATTTGTGTACATAGGAGCTTTTTATCTGTCCTATGTGCTTATATGCTTCTGTTCATTGATGTATGCTTAGATGCTGTGTGTTGTGTTTATAGGTCTGTGTTATATACTATGTGTATGTTATGTGCTTGTGTGTTTTCTTTTAATGCCATCAACCTGCCAGGGACTGCAGGTGAAAATTAGCCTGTATGGCTATATCTGCCACATTTACATGATTGACTCAAGTGCTCATGTTAATCAGTGTGCATTGTCCTTTCTTAAATAAAGAAGTAAATAAAATAAATAAAAAGCTTATTTGGTCTAAGAGAAGGAAGCCTGGGTGCTGCTGATTTTGGATCAGTATGTGGGAACCACCATTAAGTGGCTCAGATTTTGATATCTCAATCAACCAAACACATCCCATAATTTTCTATGTCCTTTATGAAAAATAAAACTGTCAAAGTTGCCAAGACGTTACACATTGGTAGAAGTAATAAATATTGAGAATCTCATGGGGAAAAACAGCATTTCGAGAAGGAAGTTGGGAATATTTTGAATATTCCATCTACACCCTGAGATTTTCGGGTTTTGTGGGGCTCCTTTTCTGCTTTTTTCTATTTTTATATTTAACCAGTCATTCCTGTTCCTATTTCCTATTTTCTCCAACAGTCATCGCCAACACACACGGATGCAGTGACATTAATAGCTTGGCAATGTATTGCACGAGTATTGCCTTTTTTTTTTTTTTTTNTTTTTTTTTTTTTTTAATCACCTCTAGAAATTGAGCTTAAAGCAGTCATCACAGTGTCTGGTGATGTGTGCTATCCACTGGATCATACCAATCCACAACTCTCACAACCGTCATCCAGATTTTCAGTACATAGCATGGAAGGCCTACAATTAAATGTGCCTTTAATTTATAAAACATGTGAGTGTGTGTCACATGCTTCGGCTACTACAGTGTCCTGCAAAGCCAGCCTGGTCCTGATTGATGGCCTCTGTGATGACAGTTTTACCCAGTGATGTTGATTGATGTTTCTCATCGTTCTGTTGATGTATGTTTAAATGCTGAGGGAAATGCAGCAGATCTCCCATCACTGCCAGTCATTAGAGAATGTTCACTGCTGAATATTTTCTTTAGCCAAATATTCTTCATACTGTCTATCACAGTGCTGAAAGTTTTCAAACACCCTTGCAAAGGGAGTTAGCTTCTCACGTAAAGTCACAGCAGCTCTGCTGACATTGACAGATACCTGATATGACAGACATTAGGGACAATCATAGCTTTCAAAGTGTTGACATAGTGCTGAGAAGTCAAAATTAAGTGCCTTTCTTTTGGGTGACATCAGTAGATGGCAGTTAAAGTCAATATTTCCCCATAAAAGTGACTCTTAAAAAAAAAAAAAAAAAAANAAAAAAAAAAAAAAAAAAAAATCCCAGCCTTATAAAACCACAAATGAAGGAAAACTGCTCTGTATGACTTAGTTTTTTATCTGAAAAATACATTGATATAAAGCTGCAGTGATTTTTCAGTACAAGCCCCGTGGCTCTGTGCCATATAACTAAGTATTCAGTACAGGCATAAGATGCAGTATGGTGAGGCAGGTGTGTTTGCTAAGGTTCACTTACTCACATTTGACTGTTCATTACATTTTCCTCAGGGCATTGTCACAAATAAACCTGATATCAAGGGACCAGGGCCAGGTTTTTAGGAAGTAAACAACTCAGTGGGTCGACAGGGGAGCACTACTCTACAACACCATTTCAATTTTCATTTGTCATGCCTTATTTATCTACTCCTGTTTTCACCTTTCAATCAAAACATTCCCTGTGGTAAAAAAAATTGTGATCACAGCTCTTTAACTTACTCTAGATACATTTCTTATTTTAATTTCTTTTTGGCTTCATATGAAAATAAAAGCACCCAATGTATAGGATTTGGAAAATGCTCTGTCAACCTGTCTTTGCAAATTCATTATGTTTTACTTTGCTGAAACAAATTTAGCGTTCGTATCACATTCCTGATTTGACCCTTCAGTGTTCCAATACATGACAGAAGGACAGATCAGAGACAACAGAGTCATATGTTATGTGTCCATGTACCTGCATTTTAATATGTAGCTTGTTTGCATGCATGTCCATGCTTATAGTGGACCTATGTGCTTATTTGGACATGCTCAAGTGTACCTGCACTGTGTGGAGCTGATGCCACAGCAGAATGGTCAGTATAGCAGTGTGTATGAGTCCAGGTGCTGTAAATGTATTTACAAACAACAGTTTTGAATATGTCTATTTGCATTTGTCTTTCTTTGCTTTTTGTTTTTAATTTTTAGTTTAGCATTTGTATTTCCCTGAAGACTCTCCTTCCTACTTTTTGCTATTTGAACCTTTTTGAATTGTGCACATGTATCGAATGTATAGTGCGTATGTACTGTATACATACTGCACCAGATTTTGTGCAGTTACAGTTGTAAGTTGCAGTTACAGTTGTAAGACTTCATGCCTATAACATGCTTTGTATTGTGTTTGTGGCTACATCTGTTCATGTAGGATTTCATATTGTATTTATGAGTACATGGTTAGATTTGTGCTTTGTGTGGGTAAGATCAGTATTGAATTCAAAGTTAAAGCCTTCCCAGGCATTGGCCTCTCTTGGTGGCATTGGTGGCACCTTTAATGTTTTATTGATTACACACGCTCACGTTTTAAAAGCACTTAGAACAACTGCTGTGCTGTAAATGCAACTTTTACAGTGCTG
Source organism: Lucifuga dentata (assembly GCA_014773175.1). NCBI lineage: Eukaryota > Metazoa > Chordata > Actinopteri > Ophidiiformes > Bythitidae > Lucifuga > Lucifuga dentata. Next base: position 94,986 of record VXCM01001522.1, on the reverse strand, counting down.
CTTATCATCTCTTCTGACCATGTTGCAGTTATCTTGTGTATCTGCTGCCCCCCTCCCTTTCTCTCTCTCTCTCTCTCTCTCTCTCTCTTTCTCACACAGACACACACTAATTCCTTCCATATTAATTTGTGTCCTTTTAGTCTATCTTTTTTTATGATTGTTATATCTTTTTCACTCTTTTTTACATCCGTCTGATCGAAATAAAATATAAATTATAATACCACGTAATTGTACAACAGTTATGCAGATGTGATGTTAATTGTTGAATGGTTGCCGGAAGATGTCTATTCACAGAAATAAAACAACACATTATATCTGTAGGGAACAGAAGATTTGTAATACCTCAATCGGTTTTCTGAATATAGAAAGAATAAGGGTTTTGTGTGTGTGCGTGTGCGTGTGCGTGTGTGTGTGTGTGTGTGCGTGTGTGCGCGCGTGCAGGCATGCAGGCACGCATGCACAACTGACATTCTAGCGCCACATCTCCCCCTCCAGGCTGAAATAGGAATGTTACTTAAAAGGCAGTTCAGCACCACGGACAGCAACATACCAAGCTTCGAGAGCAAAGCGATAAAATAAGGGGAAAAAACAACTTATGAATTTAAAAGGAATTAATGATGCATTGTGAATACAAGAAAAAGAGGAAATATTGTAAACATTTCTTTGAGAACAACATGAGGCCCTTTCAGTTGTGAGGCCTGTTTCAAATGAAACAAGCGGAACTATTCTTTGTGTGTGTGTATTATCTGGGGTTTTAAGTGCACCTTTAACTGCCTGGTTGTGAGTAGATGAGTTTAAAAACCCAACTTTGTGTTTATGCTTTTTTTTATGAATCTAATTGTTTGCCTATTTCTATTGCAGCTGGCAACGTGGGACCCAGTTCACGGCTTAAACGGCACCCTGACAGACAGAAAATTGGAAAATAACATGAGAGGAGTGGTGCTGCGAGTTGTCACTGTTCTGGTGAGTATATCTGCCTAGTGTGTTTATCTGTATGCATTTCTAAATATGGTCAGTTATTTTTCATCTCATGATTTCCAGCTAAAAAAAAAAAAAAAAAAAAAAANTTTTTTTTTTTTTTTTTTTTTTTTTTTTTTTTTTAACCTGTTTCAATAGTACCTTTTTGGAAACTGTACTGCCATTTCCCCTGAAACCTCAAAGACAGACTGTTGTGACTAGCTCTGGCATTTCATGTTTCAGCCCTTTACTCTATTATTAACCCATCTCTTTGTCTAGCTGTCTGCCCATCAGGTAGCTCTGTGTCTCTGGAGATTTAGGGAGTGAGGGGGGGAAAATGGAAGAAGTGAAAGTGACAAAATAAAAAAAAAATAACACTGACAAAGTATTCAGGACAGAGGAGGAAAACAAGGCAAGACAATGAAAATGGAAAAGTAAGCTTAGTAACAGGCCAGACTATCATCATTTCATTATTATTTCATTTTGACCGGCAGATAGAGACCATTGCAGTCATAATGATAGCAACATTCCAGCTCTCTGTCTCGCCTGCAGCATCGATTTGAGTACTTCCCATGAGTACTTTAAAAATTCACTGCTGTAAATTCTTCATATCCTATCTTTGAAGTTAGAAGCAGAGAAGAAAGACATAATGCTAGACATCTTTGTGGTGATCCCTGTTTCTTTCTCGGTATTCTTTCATGTCCTGTTTCATCATCCTTTAAGGGAAAGGAAATATGGGTTGTGTTTTTTTCAATATCTCAGTTTTTTTTTTCCCTATCACTGGTGCCAGTAGGTCCTATGGGTGTTCTGTATGTATTTGTCTGGTTTTGTGTTGAGTGTGAGTTTGTGTTACCCGAGTTCTGAGATCTACACATGCGGGCCTGAAGATTGAAGTAGTGTGAAATGTCCAGAGTGCGGCTTGTGTGTACTGACTTGTATGTGAGAATGGTTAGAGGGTTTTGTGTGTGTGNGTGTGTGTGTGTGTGTGTGTGTGTGTGTGTGTGTGTGTGTGTGTGTGTATGTGTGTGTGTATTAGAATAGTAAAGTTTGCTATGGTTTCTAAAGACACATTTAGAAAAGATTGCTCTGTTCTGCTTGGGGCTTTTTCTGCTTTGTGTTCTCTCTGTAAATTGCAATGCTACAGAATGGCTCATGTTTGATATGCAGCAGCAAGCAGGCAGGCACATGTGAACATGTAAACACACACACACACATACACACATACACAAACCACCCAAATACAGATTAACCTGTGAAAGGATATGTTCATTCTGTTTCAGCCAGACAGTTGAATGTTTATTGATCAGTTAATTGGTGATGAGATCATACCACTATTAGGGCCAAAGAGTCTAAATCAGTGCTATTGATTATTAAATGGATGTTGGAAGGGAATGGTAACATCACTATAATTATGTGTTTATGACCAGTGCTCAGTAATGCATTTTTGGTCAAGAATTTGACCTGGAAGCATAGAAATGAATTTATTCTTTGTTTTGTAACCTTTCTGGGATCATTTTTTTAGAATAATATGTTATTGGTCCTACGGTGGCTTTGTTTACCCATATTACTGCACACAAGTTCTGTAAATTTGTTCTGATTGAATTTTTTTTTCCTTGCTATTAATTTTTAATAAATTGCTTTTTTAATACTGATTATGTGGCTGAATTCACTCTGGTTTTCATATTTGGTTTTGTTTAGTTTATAGTTCCAATGAGAATATCAGGAACAACCAGTCTTTTTCTAAGCTGTCCAACAGAGCCTACTGTTTTGAAAAAGACCATTTGCTGGGTCTGAAGGTGATGACTATAGACAAAAGTGGTGGCCAATGATAGAAGATGTCCCTATAGACAGAAGTTGAATTTACATTGTTTAATTTAAATTGTTTTCAACCAGTGTGCCAAATGTTTTACATTGAAAGGCTTTTGGGAAAAGATAATGTACCCAGTTAACAAATTGGAACTACATTCAAATTTAAAGTCCCTGCCTATCCATTGCACAACTATATGAATGTTTTCCAAGGCCTCTGAGAATGAGTACAGACCAAGCGAGGCTACATTCTATTATTTCCTTAGTCCTGTCCACTTAGAACAAGAGCAATTAAAGATCATCTGAATCAGGCCTGAGTTTAATAAGTTTGGGCTTTGGCTCCTTTCAAAGTATGATGTCACTGATTCAGGGAGGAGGTTCCTAAGTTTCATCTAGCGAAGGCAAGAGCAAAATTGAGGGAATTGGAATGCCCTTCATGATCAGTGACCACATGGAATTTTGGAGTTGCTTGAGTGAGGAAGGATGGAATAAAAGCTTTGGATGTACCTCTTGATTGACATCTCCCTGATTCTGATTAGGTTTACTCCACATGTTAGGACAGCACACCTTAAAGCTGATTGTTTTAGAGACTCCCACCACTGGAATGTGTGTTTTGTGCTTACTTCCCTTGGATATTTGACTTTCACTGTAGATAGAGTAACTATTTGTCACTAGAAGTCTGTTTTCACATTCCTCTGCTGAAGGAAGAAGACTTTTCTGGTCTTCACTAAAGCCTGAGTTGGTGATGTATAGTGGACCAAATATTGGTCAGTGCAGGGTATTTCCACATGTCTTTAAACGTGTCTTGAGGGGATATTTAATTAAATTGAATTTGGTGGCCAAACCAAACTGAGCAGAAGTCTAATCGGGTACAACAGCTGAAAACACTTTTGTGGTTGTTGAAGACATTTTATCTTGATTGTGCAAGCTTAAATTCCCACATTAATAATAGGCCTGCCAGTATTGTTAGAAAAACAGCAGAGATAAGTGATCCATCACAGTGAACACAATGACGATGATGATGATGATGATTATTATTAATTAATTAATTTATTTATTTTTTTGTCAAAGTGACTTTGAGCCACACAGAAGAAAATGTATGACTCCACCAGGGAATATAGTCCCAGGAGAAGATGGCTTTTACCTAGAAATATTCTACAGTCACACCTAAGTGTTAGCAGGTGACACACTGAATTTTAAGGTGGGTATATCACCTGAACATTTGATATTGAAAGATTAGGGGATTTGGCAAAATAACACAAAAACTCAAATACTGTTTTATGTTTCGCAGAATGGTTGGCAGTAACGTAATGTGTATGCAGGCAGTATTTATTGAGCTCAAACCTGCATCACCTATGTGCTCCTTTAAATTGTTGCATCCCTGCTAATAAGCTGCTTCTGGTTGAAGATGAATGAGATTTAAAGATGTGGAGAAAGAGCTTTAGAACAAGTCTATGTAAACTGCTGTACCTGTACCAGGATCTCCATCTGTGCCTTCAACCCCTGCTAATTTATACATTATTAAATATATCAATTTCAGAATAAAAGAACCATGGTGGACTCAATGAACAAAGTAAAAACACAGAATTAAAATAAGTCATAGCCAAAGACTTTAGTGTAAATAACTACAGAAGAAGGTGAGGTGTTAAAGTACTGTATGTACATTGGAAAACATGTTTGTTTGGCATGTTTGAGTTGGAATGGTGATCCTTGCAGACACTACAGGTAGCTGTGGATGACAGACACTTGTAAAAATCAACCCATAACTGTTTACTGGCTTTGCTGCTTTAATCTTATCCAAATAATTTAAGTGGTCTTCTCTGCTGGTTGTAAAATTTGTATCAAAGTTATGCAGGTTGGGGGCTTAAAGACACTCCCTAAACCAGTCCGTTTTCACTCTGTTTGCAACAGTGTTGTTGCAGCAGGGGAGAGTAGAAGTGGATGGATAGTTGTTTGTTTGTTTGTTTTTTTGTTGGGTTTTTTTTTTGTTTTTGTTTTTTTGCACATTAAACAATTTCAAATGCTTCAATGTGCCCATATCACAAGTTGTGAAGCTTTAGATATTGAGTAATAATCCATGCTGTTTGTTCTTTAAATGTTGTGTTAAATAATCATTTTAAGCATATATGATGGAGAGGGTAGAGAGAGTTTTGCAGCAAGAATTTTACAAAGTACATTTTACACCAATTTCACAGACAAATCCACAGAGGCTTTTGAAAATTCTCACTGGGTTGCAAATCACCACATGACTCAGTAACTCCCAGCATTCCCTTGGAGGTCTCTTCAGATGTCAGTTCTTAGAGTTTGTGAAAAAAGATCATCTCAGGCCCCATTGTGTCGTCAAAAACACCCGCGCAGCACAGAGAGCACATGCAGTACTACCAGTCAAGAGGAGACAGGGGATAAACTTGTGCCAAAGGAATTAGTGTGGAAGAAAGGGAAGAGCATAAGATGAGGGATGATACTGTAGGAAAGATGGACGGAACCAGTAATGTGTAAAAAAGGAAGACAATGGATGATACATATAGAGGGGTGATGAGTAGGAAGGATTGTATCCCTGATGGATGGGTGGATGGATGGATGAAAAGAGGGAGGGGTGTCCTAGACATATGTTTAGGGAAAGAGGGAGACGTTGCAGTGTGGAAGGATGACAAATGCTGAATGTCACAGCTGGTGAGTAGCAGGGGAAAGGGAATGATTGCCAAAAAGCAACAGAGAGACAGAGACAAGAGAGAAGGAGAGATTAGCCTTGGAATGCAAGACTATATCTTTCGAGCAAATTTCTGTTGCAAGATTTAAGTCTGGAAAGCATCCACTGAGACTCAATGAAGCCAGACAGCTCAAAGTCAGACTAATCAGCGAGCTATGGGAAGTGTTTAGACACTGATGTGACTCATCACCCCTCCAAACTCCCTAATGTGATACTATTTAAACAAGGTTTTAAGCTGTAAAATGAAGAATGATTTTTCAACAGCATGAGCTGTTTTCAGATTTATCCAGAAATTGGTTTTGGCAGATATTTTAGCAGAAATTTACAGCAGTCTCCATGTTTTTCAAACTTAAAACTATCAGGAGCAAAGACAGTCCAGTAAGTGGTGTGTTTATCCAGTCAGCTGGAGGAAGGGTTCATCTAGATGACTGAGTGAAAGCGAGACGTGACTTATATTGCACAGCCAACCTGAAATGACATCTGTCTCAAGCAGATTGATCCATGGCTTTGTCAGACCACAGTAAGCGAAGCTAAATTTATGGGCTGGTTTTCTGAGGCTGAAAGATGAGATGTGTGTTTTCCAACTTCTTCACCTTCTATACCATTATCAGATAAAACAACAAAATCAGCATTCTGAAACACACCCTCTCCCACATCCTCACATCCTCAGGCCTGCATGTGCACGTGTAGTTTCTTGCTTGGTATTGATTTTCTGCTGCTGACTGTGTGTTACATGGCCAGCTTGAAAGGAATTTGTGTGGATTTGAGTACCTGATGTGTATTCTATGTGTGTGTGTGTGTGTGTGTGTGTGTGTGTGTGTGTGTGTGTGTGTGTGTGTGCTCTTGTGTGTGTGTTACATATAATAACAAAAAGCGTATACTTGAAACAGTGTAAATGGAAAGCAAATGAAACATAAAGCTGGAAAATAAGGGAATGGGAATAATTGGAAGAGGAATAAGTTGTTTGTTGGGAACTGATAAAAAAGATGTTGGAAACAGTTCAGTTTTTACATTCTAATCTTTACTCAGTAATGCCTCCTGAAAACAACCTGAATTTTACTACATGTTTGATTTATAAACCCTGAATTCCCTTCTTTACAAAAGTTTATTATTGAGGTTGATTTTATTGGCATAAACATACAAATATCAGCATAAACGTTGTGGTATGTAACATTCTTACAGGCTACATTTTTTATTTTATATTTAACCCTTGTTTTTTTAATTGTTATTATTTCTATTATAAAATGTTTGTATTTATATTTTTAGTAGAGTTACTAAATTAAACATCTTATAAAAGTTAAAGTTTTTCTCACTCATTTCTCATTCACTACATATATTTGTCAAATTTCACCAAATTAGAGCGATGCCTGCAAAAAAAAAAGTTTGTTATTTCTTTGTACATTAATGTTAGCTGTTCTATTATTAGATTTGTTTTTCTGTCAGGTTTTGCGAGAATCAACCTCTTAAATCCATGAATCTTTGCTGCTAAATAGATTATTGCTTTGGCTTGGTCAAGTAACATAATAAGAAAAATGAAAAAGAGGATTTTCATTAACTCTGCTTGTGGAAAAGGTTTGCATATGCTATATTAATGCATCCACTAGTGTAAACACATGCAAATTTAATCCCCCGTCATCTAAGACTGGCTTTAGTTTTCAGATTCGTTGTCATCAGTATTGGCACAAAGTAACCCTTGTGATGCCATAAGGGTCAGTCTTTGCAGTTCTCTTTCTGCAGCCACAAAAGGCCTTTATTTAGTTGTTTTCACATGCTGAATAGTGCCACCCAAGACCAATAAGCTGAATTTGATGTGTACAATTGGCACAGTCCCCCTTTGAAGTATCTGCAAAGAGAAGAGAATGTGTGTATTAGTTATCTGTGTGTGTGTGTGTGTGTGTGTGTGTGTGNAGTGCACATGTGTTCAGTGTACTGGGTGTTCCTGCCTTGATAGATGGATGCTGATGGTGAGAGAGGGACTTGGCATGCATGTCCACTCACTTCCTAATAGTTTATTGAACGGCAGGAGCTAGCAAGGATTAGAAACTGTCAAGTTAATGCGTAGCATAGTCTGTGTGTGTGTGCGCTTAATGTGCATCCAGTATCAAGTCAATAACACACACATAGGCCCTCATAAATCTGTAAGACATATTGGCCAAAAAACATTTCACTCATCAATAGGGATTTATTAAAGCAGAGAGAAGAAAGAAGGCAGGAAGAGAAAGGAGAGATAAAGAGGCAAGAGAAGAGAAACTCTACGATTAAACACTCAATCTAAGCACATAACAGTAAACATCAATGTTATTTGTCTTTTCTTAGATGAATTTTCTACTGGCTTTATCTTGTCCTTGTTTAAAACAAAATACCTTCATTTTCTTGCTCTGTATTCACTTAATTGCCTAAAATGTCAGCATTGTAGGATGTCATCTAAACACAACAGGAAGTTGCCCTTTAGATGCCACAGTGTTATTGATGAACAAGAACTTCAGCCATTTTCACTGCTTATCTAAATGCCACAATAACATACTGATACTGTATCACAAGCTATAAATTTGCAGTCCTCAATATGAAGTTCAGAAGATGCAGAGCAATAGCATGACCAGACTGTGTNAAATTTGCAGTCCTCAATATGAAGTTCAGAAGATGCAGAGCAATAGCATGACCAGACTGTGTACCAAATTAAACCCAAAACGATCTGGGAGAAGGCAGACAGCAGGCTATTTAATAGAATGTTAAAACACATAAGCAAGAGAGTTTGGGCTAGGGAGCTGGAACACAACTGGAGAACCAGTGCACTAATACAGACTGGGCATGCCTTCATTAAAAATAATTTCTTAAGCCACAGTGGCTACANGCACTAATACAGACTGGGCATGCCTTCATTAAAAATAATTTCTTAAGCCACAGTGGCTACATAATGTACTCTTGTTAACACATTCTTCTTGAAAATTAATTAGTTACATTTATTTTATATACTTTTGTCATTTCCTGTGCGATAAATTGTAAAACAAAGTGTGTATTGATAATTTTTTTGTTTTTCTTTTTTAAATCTAGGGGTGGCCTCAAACCTTCTGGCTACTCATTAACATAACTGGAAGACAAGACAACAAAGCATGTCTTCTCCTCTGTTGTGTTAGATTTTTTTTATCATTAGTATTTTCTTCATAACAAAATGACAACAAAAAGGCAAAGATTGGGAAAATTCTGAATTTTCCCCTCTGCTGATTTGATAAACTGCAATCTCTGCCAGGAGAAACAACACACTCTTCACCATAATGACTATGTAAATCCATCAAGCATCCAGCTATGTTTTTGGCCAAAGGACTGTTTTTCCCCTTGTAACTGTTTACTACTGTGTTAGTTGTATTAGTGTACTACAGCAAGTTTACTAGTGGTACATATTCTGATATTTGCTTTCACTCATATAGTATCACTTTGAATATATCCTGAAGTTATAACTTCTTCTGTGCATAGCATATAGACTCTCAGGGGCCTTCCCTTTCTCTGTCATGAGCATTTGTGGTGATGTAATGGCCAGTTGAGTAATTGGCTGATTTAATGCTTGAATGACTAGTGTATTGATTGGCTGGTAGACTGAATTACTGACTGACTGATCTTTACTTTGCAGGAGGAGCCCTTTGTAATGGTGTCAGAGAATGTTCTGGGAAAACCAAAGAAGTACCAGGGTTTTTCCATCGATGTTCTGGATGCTCTGGCCAACTACTTGGGCTTTAAGTATGAGATCTACGTGGCTCCAGACCACAAGTATGGCAGCTTGCAGCCTGATGGTCAGTGGAACGGACTGATGGGTGAACTGGTATTTAAGGTGAGCAGAAAATGCTGTACATATACAGTAAGAATATGCACAGACACACAAACACATATACAAACTATGATAACAAACATGATAATATGTTTTGATGATGGCGCACATCTTAGGGGTAATTCATAAAACACAGGACCTGATTTTAACATGTTGTTAGTGTCTTTCAACCATGTTTCCTCATTCGTAAACATCCAGCCTCTTTTATTTGAGCTGAAAATTTTGATTTGTTCTTGTAGCATTCCAGTGATATACCAGTGATTCTGGGCTCAAAACAGCCCATTCTGCACATCAATCACTGTGTCTCACAGTTCTCCCCCCCGTGCACTGAAACTCCCGGTAGTGTCTGGATGGCTTCTGCTTAAATCTTTTTTCGTCAGCGTTCCATTTCTGTACTCTAAAGACATTCTTGCTACTTTTATTATTGCATTTATGGTTTGTATGGCTTTGTATGGTATGGCTTTTGCAGATCTTTTTTTCCTTTGTATTGCACTTGCAGCATTTCTGCCAAACAATTGGGAATTATTCGTCTGTACCCCTCTCTGAAGACTAGCGCTGTAAAGCAGAGAATTTAGCTTCCCTTGGCCAATTTGACATGTTCATTTTTCTTTGACACTAGAGGAAGCCATCATAAAGAATGGCTCTTCAATATGGAGCAGCTCATTATGTCAATTTTCATAGGTTTTTACCTGCTCCACCCCTTACAATAACACATCAGTAATAATAGTCGTGCATTAATTAACTCAACAGAAGCTTTATAAATTAACTACCATTGTTGTGGCACTGATTAAACACACACATAAACACACACTAACTACACAGGCTGTGTAGTTAGTGTGTGTTTTTATGACTTACCTCCTTGATGTGTTGGTTAAGTGATTACCTATATTGCCAACTTATGCAAACACACTGTAGTCAGGATACTACATCAATATTAAATGCACAAGGAGAAGCACCATGCAAGCAAACGTGAAATGGAGTTTACTTATGTTAACCAGAACTATATCATCCCTTGAGCTGAGTGTGTACACAGTTCCATCAAGGCAGTCCACTTAGAAATTATGTCATGTATGAAGCAAATATTTGAATTAGCAGACCAGAGGGTGTTAATTTAATTCTGAAGGAGAACTGACACACAAACCAACAATTAGAGTATGCAGCCTGAAGTAGACCAGTGAGATACTGACTCTAGAGGTTAAGAAAGGGACCTGGCATATCAGCAAAAACACATCTGGTTTCTGATAATTCAACAAGCTTGAAGTACGTTAAATTATTTGATGCATAACTACTGGCGGATAGTTACAGTAAGCAGCCTCAACAGAGAGTGCAGATGACTTTTTTCAAGAGAGTGTGGAATCTAAAATGTGACTTTCACAAAGGCTGTTGAGGCCTCTAAGTTCAAGAGCTCTTAATTGTCACTCAGGGCACAGTGATTTCTCTGCACACAGGCACTTTGAGTGCTTCCAAATACAGTATTATATGATTGTTGTGGGTGTATGATTCCTGACTGCAGTGGGGTGGAAGGGTGGAGGGATTTTATGAATATTCTGCTGACAGAGTGCAAGTCTGACTAATGCATTACTACCTGTGACAGCCACATTTAAATGGTAAAACAAATGTCTTATGCTTTATTTGGAAAATGCAATAAAAGCCAGGATGATAGGCTTCTATGCAAATCAGTAAATATTGTACCTTTACCATATGAAAAAAATGCAATAAACTACAAGATATGACAAAGGAATTGTTTGCAGGTTATATCATTTGTCAAACATTTCTTATTCATTTTGTTTCAATAAAAATGTTTTATTCTTGGATAGACAGATAATGCACTCCTAATAATGTCTCATGCTGCCCATACAGGACAGAAATGAAGCATCATACATTTCACCAGCAATTACATAATTTCTTAGGCACAGGGAAATTAAAATTATTGAATTAGCCACTAAAAATATGAAATACAGTGAATGAACCAGTTTGATGGTGTAGGAGAGATGTTTTCTTGTTCTTAAGATGATAACAGACAACGTTTCCTTCAGATTTAATGGCTTAAGAGTGGTTTGCTCAGGTAACTGTGATCTGTTTTATCTAGAGGCTGCTGGGTATGAAAAGGCTACAGTGAACTGAAAAATTTAATGGTGCTTGTATGTATGTCTGCCACATTTTAATTTAGCTTCACATCACAATCTATCAAAACAGTGTGGGTAAATGTCCCAGAGAATAGTAGAAAATCCCCCCCCAACATTTGCAGCATTTTTTTGTGTTTATTCTTTTGCTTACAAAATATAAAGAGTGAGAAAGTTGTATTTTGCTACAGAATCAAAAGTCAACCAACATACACACAACAGTATTGTAGGCAGGCCTTTGAATGCTGAAGTGTCCTGGCTTTCTCAGGGCTTTTCTGTTGCTTTGGTTTCTTTAAACATTTATTGAGTCTTGTTATGTCGTTGCCCGCCAGCAATAAGCCTTGAGCTCACCTTCATTCCCTGCAGTCGCACCATACTTTGTCCCCAAAATAATTTATGGATTGTTAAAAGGGATGCAACACAGCCACTAAAAAGGCTTTCATAAATAGTTAGCAGAGTAATAAAATCAGCAGGGGATTTATTTCCTTTTACTGGCAAAATTAAAGGGATATTTTACTTTGCTACTACACTGTCACCATTTAAAGTGATGTTGTTGTGTTAGTCAATGGAAAGTAACTTACTTACTGAGCTGGCCTTCATTTGTGTAGCTTTGACAACTTAGCCATTAAAATAATTGTTTGACTTTTTTATGGTAAATAGAAAATGCAGTTCCTAAAGAAACTGCATCCTGTGATTGTCACATTCACATCATGTTTTGTTCATGCTCTTCATTGCTGCGTTTGCTGATAAGCAATACAAACATACAGTGTGCTGTAACAACATTACTTAGCCCTGTCCCCACTGAATCAGTGATATCAACCTTTAATATGACATTGTGGATATATACAGTATACGTATATATTTAGAGGCCCAGGACACTACCTGAAAGAGAATCTACTCTCACCAAATGCAGGCACGTGATTGGCTGAGCCAGAACTGTGATTATTACTGCTAAGAAATTACATTAAGTGTCAGAATGAGGAAAGACTAAACTTGAATAGCTGGTTAGAATTTCTGCAAGACTAAATGTGTATTGTCAAGTAACCACAAAAATGATGAAAAGTGGTTCAAAGTTTGAAAATTGCTGCAGTCTGCCCACTATGAGTGAACACTGTTGGGTGTGGTCATGGTGCACTTGAAACTTTTAGGTCATAGACATCAGTACAATAGTACATATGTTTTTCACAAAGTAGAGCTGAGACATTTCATCAATCATTAATAGAAAAAAGACAGTGGCAGAAGTGAATTCTCAACATTGTGTATTTGTGTGTCAGGAATAGAGAGGAAGGAGGGCAAGCAGATAGAAAGGAGGAGAAATGATGAAGCTATGGGACAAAATAAAAAAGGGGAAGGCATTTGTTTAAAGCTCAGAACCTGAATTTCCAATTACCGACCAGGAAAAAAACAAGTCAGAATTCCTACTTGGAAAGTCAGACAAGCAGTCCCAAACCCAAGTTCAGTATTGATATCATTTTGGCTGCTCACATCGTAAAAAGTAATTTCACTATTTATAAATGAACATTTAGAAGCATTTACTTTAATCAATCAGCACACAGACAGTAGCAGGTTAACCATTTAAAGCTGGCAATGTGGCATCTGTTTTGAAAAGGTAAATAGCTCATAAACATTATAAAATAGCTTCTTTTAGTCTGACAGAGCAAAGAAAACTGAAGTTTCCATGGAGGCATCCATGTTGTCTCCCACTTGTGTAGCTTGGTGGTTGTAAATGACGTAATTCCAAGTTACAACTCCCCAGTTCCGAAGTACAACAAAAGCAGCATTAATGACAAAGAAGAGAAGGAAAAAAATAAATAGAAGGCACAAGGTAATAAGGGAGAAAAATAAGAAAAAAGAATGAGCTCTCTCTCTCTCTCTCTCTCTCTCTCTCTCTCTCTCTCTCTCTCTCTCACGCATGGTGTGCGTGTGAGCATGCATGAAAAATGCTTAGTTTTCTGAGAAATTTCTGATTTATTGTCTTTTATTGTTTTCTTTTGGCTGTCAGGTTAAGTTATCCCAGGCTCTCCTTCCCTTAACCTTTGTGTGTGTGTGTGTGTGTGTGTGTGTGGTGTTTGTTNCCCAGGCTCTCCTTCCCTTAACCTTTGTGTGTGTGTGTGTGTGTGTGTGTGTGGTGTTTGTTCATTATTTTTATTTCATAACACTCTTGTGCTACTGCATACAAAATGATATATTCAAGCAGAGATTGTAAATGAATAAGTGAACATACAGATGATTTAGTTTTCCTCATCAGTCAGCAACAAAGTTTATCTCTCTAAAAACCCAATTATATTATTATTCTGCCCTCACCATGTTAACTGACCACAGCAGTGAGCAACAAACACGCACACATACACACACGCACAGATGTGATATCATTCTGGTATCTCAACTTCCTGCAAGGTTTCTTCTAATATTATTCGTATGCAGTGTAAATGACAATTTCTGCACATTTAAGCATTTTGTTTCCTCACTCAACTGTGAAATTAGCAGGGATTTTTTTTTTGCCTACAGTGGATTTGTGTTTGTTTAGTTGTGTGTGTGTGTGTGTGTGTGTGTGTGCGCACACGCGTGCGTAAATATATGCGTTTATGTTGTGTGTGGTGGATTAGCATGTTTGTTTGGTTTGCAGTCAGCTGAATTTAGTTGGTTTTCGAACAAACTAAGTCACTCCATCAAACTGGTTTGTATCATCTGACCATCTGATCATCTGCACCACAGCATCTTAAATTCTTGTTATGATACAAGCAAACACCTACAGCTGCTAGCCAAGCACTGGGGACTGCAAACCTTTAAATTAGCCATCATTGCTTCTGCATTCAAGCTCAGCTCCGCCTATTTTTTTCTGGCAGACAGAGTTTCTAGCAGCTTTAAGCTAAACTCCTCACATGTACATAATTAAAACTCTCATTTATTGATACTTTGGTGATGAGAAATGCACAGAATGCTCTTTGAAGCATATCAACGCTGAAGCAGACAGTGTAACAGATTTTAACAGGCGGAGAGGATATGCGGACACACACACACAAACACTTTTTTCTTTACAGAAGCTTACCTACCCTTGTTTTGTATTTTGTACTGTTTGCAGCAGTTTGGATGGTGGGATGATACTGAGGCAGCATGTAACCTTCCACCTTTCTCTGGGCACAAACTCCACATTTTTCAGCTCTTTCCTCACTTACATCTTCTCACAGATTTGTAAACCATTCTTCTCCTCCCCATCTCTTGCAGCGAGCTGATGTGGGACTTTCTGCCCTGACCATCACCCCTGAGCGAGAGAGCGTCGTGGACTTCACCACACGCTACATGGATTATTCTGTGGGTGTCCTCCTACGTAAGGCCGAACGCACCATGGACATGTTCGCCTGTTTGGCACCCTTTGACCTGTCACTGTGGGCATGCATTGCGGGCACTGTGCTCCTGGTTGGCATCCTGGTTTACCTGCTTAACTGGCTCAACCCACCTCGGCTGCCCATGGGGTCTGTGTCTTCAACAACACTGTACAACTCCATGTGGTTTGTGTATGGATCCTTTGTACAACAAGGTAAGCAAGAATAGGGCTGCTGGGAATGGAAGGGGGGGTGCGCAGACATATAATTATGGATTGATGGATACATCTGTAGATTGAGAGTGATATTATATTATCCTTCCTTGTTACCTTTAAAACAAATATCTCTTTTATATATGGAACTGTTCAGTCTTGGAGGCTTGATTACTTGTGCAACAACCAGTGGCATTGCTAATGGTATCATATGGTGTTTGTACCATATGACCAAAGGTGAACTTTAACTAAAAATACCAAAGGGGACTTTTAGGGAAAAGCAAACCTGATGAAGTAGGCAGAAGTGTTCACTGTATATTTCTGGCGTGTGGTGCCTTATTCCAGTATTTTGTTAGTTCATGAGTCTCATCACAGCTGGCACCCTGCAGGAGCACAGCAGGGCTTATTGTTGGTTGTGTTGTACGTTGCTGTAGGGACAAGTACCTTTTCAACAACATGCTGTCCTTTCAGGAGAGTAAAACATGTAGGGGTAATTGGAGTGGAGGAAAGCATAGTGAAAAAAATCAAAAAAATTTGATAATAGCTGTCCTCTGGGTCTCATAAGTGTGGGATGACCTTTCATGTTTGAGCACTATAGTCAGAAGAGAACAAAAGGGAGGAGACATTTTGTTCCACATGGATTGAGCTGAGGATAATGACCTCATCCCGGTTATCTGGTGAAGATTTTTCAGAATTCACTGGGCTGAGCTCAGGTGTGGAGCTCAGACAATTGACACCAGGGGAAGGATTTAAATTTCATCACTGCAGGAATAGAACCATGACAGGGAGAGGAAAGGGCAACAGAGGCAGAAAAAAAAACACAGATCGCAAATCAGAAAAAAAAAATCATAACAGGAAAATGTATTTGGGCATATGTGAGTTATTTGTGTTCCTAAGCGTGTGAGAGTGCGTGCAGGGTGTGTATGTGAAAGGCAGACACCAAAGAGTCTCCATTTGTGGGCACATTCTTGTGTATGTGTATGCGGATTGATAGAAAGTAAATGATTTAACTGTTTAACGAGCACATCATGCACATGCTATCCTCTAGGAGTGACAATAGTTAATTTTTTTAAGCTACATTAATTATGTAAATTTTAGGAGGAATGATTTTTTTTTAATTTTTTTTTTTATGTTGCCTGTGAAACATTTCAGGCAAAATAAGCAACTGATGAGCATTGCAGCATTTGGTAAATAATCCTCCATCTTGTGCTGCAGTTAATAGTGGTAATGATGATGATGATACATGCTAATTGCTGTTTGATATTCACAATCGTTTCTCTTTTTAGCTGTAATTAACATTTTAGTCATGGCATAATTAGGCAGAAAAACAGGGAGTGAGAACATCTAATTCTTTAAGCGCAGCTTGTCCTTTATGTGTGTATGTATTGGTGTGTAGCTCTGTCTTCTTGTATCCATATGGATGCATGGTAGTGTTTGTGTTGTATATATATCATTTGCTTTGTCATGTCAGAAGACCTGTGCCATAGCCACATTGCCATGCCATTTGCTTTCTATTCGGCTAGAGAAATATCTTTAATTAACGTAATTAACTGAGCATGAACAGACCGCCACAAGGCTAAGTGAAGTTCACTGGCTTTAAAAGTCACCTGTATTGTCCTTTACTTTCATCTCAGCAAACATTTTGGAAAAGCTGTGATCTCCCCTTTCAAATGGAAGTTGAGTCATTTTGGAATTAAACTACAGCTTGATCAATATTATGAAGTTATCATGAACGAATTATGGATCAAATAAAGTTATAAAGTCAGAGATCCACAAGCATGCACCTACACACACATGCACAACTCTGTAAACTTCCAAACCTTTGTGCCCTGCAGGAGGGAGCTGGAGATGAGTGAGATGATGAATGATGAGAGAGAGAGAGAGAGAGAGAGAGAGAGAGAGAGAGAGAGAGAGAGAAACATGGACAGATACTTTTTCTTTCGATCTTTCTCCTCCTCCCTTCTTTCCATTTACCTTTTTATTTATTCTCTTCTTTTTCATTCATTTACCTTTCATATATTTCTGTTCCATTTTTTTCTACCTACATGCATTCAGCTCTCCTTCCTACTTTTGCCACTTTTCTTCCTTCCCTTCTTCCATTTTTGAGTTGCACCTCCTTTCTTCTTTATTTCCTTTCTCCCTCTATTTTGCTCATCAGAGCCACCAAGGCACCAGTCAATTTGGTGCTGTTTACAACCTCTCTTTCACCGTAACCCTCTCTCTCATTCTGTGTGTGTGTGTGTGTGTGTGTGTGCGTGCGCGCTATGTGCAAAGGCCAACTGGAGTCTGGAGTGAGAAAAGAATGTACTCCATAAACTATGTCTAATTGGTCTCAAAGAAAGGGAGAGAGAGAGAGAGAGAGAGAGAGAGAGAGAGAGAGGAGGGGAGACAGAGGAAGCGAGACAGAGATGGACACAGAGGGAAAAGGACTGCATCTGCCAAAATCTCACCGTTTATTGACTTTATTGACCACATTACATAGAAATGTCAGCATCGTGTCCTTTTGAAAATGAAAATCCAATACATTAATCTACAACAATGTTAATATGAAGATGAGAAGGTAATTTTCCTATTTAGAGAAACATGCAAAAGCAAAATGCAAAAGGACAAAAATGAAATCTTTCAACACTAAAATTACATTCATTTGGTGAAGAGCCAGAGATCCAATATGCTGGCAGTAGATGTAACAATATATTGCCATGACCATGGCAAAAAAGAGACACAAATAAGAGCTGGAGACAGAAAGTAGTGCAGAAGTAGTGCAAGGAGCCCAGGAAAATGTGAGAGAGAAGGATGTGATTTAATGGGAATGTGAAATATTTCCATTGGTTTCCTTGTTGGCCTTGGCTGAGGTAGGAAGGTCATTCCAACATTTTCAGAGCCAGGAGGGAGAAGTGTCAAGGTTGGGAAAATTGATTACCAGGTTGCCCTATTAGGAGAGCAAGCAGACAGCAATTGCAGACTGCAGGTCATTGGCTGGTATGTTGGCTTGGACAGACTATGGCCTGAAGAGATGTGGGGATATGCACTCATTTGCTATCATGTACACCAGGTTTGGATTTGTTATGAACTACTGCAGGCAGTTAGTGGAGGATGACATGCAAGAATGTGGGAAACTCTTAAACAAGTCAGACTGCAGCAGTTTGGCTGATTTGTAGGGATCCTGCTCAAGTGGAAGTTGCAGGAGCAAGATGGTAAGAAATGCTGGTAAGGAAATGCCTATGTGACTTAGTGTTAGGGATGCTTGTAAACCAGTAGAAGAGAAGCAAGTGTGTAAAAGCAAAAAGGTCTTTTTTGTGATGACACATTCATTATTGTTGATGACAATAACATTATTTATATTCCAGTTTATAAAGTAGATTAACAATCACAGTCTATGATATTAGAGACTGAGCGTAATTCAAAGACAAATTAAAGTGACCATATAATGTTATTGCTTTTGTGTCATCTGGTAAATTCTATTAAATATTCCAGCAGTAATGATGTAATTATTTATGATCCATTTCATTTCAAACCAACCCTTAAAGTGTTACAGGACAAAATAATTCTAAGATGAAAAACAAGAAAGATAACACACCAGGAACCTAAAAATCATCAGTTAAAGCAGTAGAAAAATAATTTGGCAGGTTAAAGAATAAAGGTTTCCTTGTAAAAAATAAATAAATAAATAAAAATAAATAAATAAAGATTTCAAATCCCTTTGAGGTGTGAGGTTAGAGGTCACAGGGGCTCGGAGCATCTGCAACAAATTACATCTTCAAACTACCTGTGCCAACTGTGATACTCTTTAGTGTTGTTTTTATTGATTTTATGTTTTTTTAGTATAGAGCAGGGAAGAAACGGGAACAGCAGGAAGAAAGCTGAGGTGGCCACTACTATCAAATGGACTGTGAACTCTGCTGTAATTGAAATGTGCAAACAGGCAACAAAGGCTGGCAGTCAAACGAGTCATTTCAGCTGAACAACTCAGCTGTTATATTGTTATACAAGTGGAACAAGTTGGAGCAAGTAGAAAAGACAAAGTGTGAGACAGTGGACACATGGTACATTGCCCCCCATCCCGTTTCCTGTTTCAATATCTTCCTGACTCCCTCTATCCTTCTGTTCATCTTTCAATCTCCAACTGTCTTCCCAGCAGTGTTGGAGCTAAAGTGGGAAAAGTGCAAAAGCAAAACTTCACGTTGTCACGTTGCATATTTGTCTCTCACAGTCTTTCCCAGTCATTCTCTCAGTCTTGATTTCCAGCATTTTGCTGCTAATTAATGTCTGAACCAGCAGGAGCATTGGAGACATGTGGAGACAATGTTTGGTGTGTGTGTGTGTGTGTGTGTGNGGGGGGGGGGGGGTTTAGCATGCAGCAGCATTGTCAGCGTGAGTGCGAGTGTCTAAATTTACAGCCAATTTTGTGGGAAGTACACACACACGCATACACACTCACACACACACACATACATAGTCAGGGCCAAGGGCCATAATCAACATTTTCATCTTTCCATCTGCTGCTCTGAACAACTCTCTCTCTCTCTCTCTCTCTCTCTCTCTCTCTCTCTACTGATCATCTATGTGTGTGTTTGTGTGAGAGAAGGAGAAAGAAGGAGTGTTCTTTTCACAGCCTTGTTAGAGACTCAGAGTCACAGAAAAACCAAGGGTTTCTTTATTTCCCTTCTTCCTCCTTCTGCAGTCCATCCTTCCATCTCTCAGTTTTCTTGGTTCTCCAATTTTCTCCCCTTAGTGCTGAGTTTACATTCAGCACCCCCAATGCCCATCCTCGCTTTCTCTCTGCGTCTCCCTCCATCATTATCTTTCTTTCTGCTGTGCTTTACTACTGGGAAGCCAACGTTAATAGCCATTTTCCTGTTCTCTCCCTTCCCTCTCTCCTCCCTCTTCCTCGCTATGAGACTCCCACTTATCTATTATCACACTCAAACGATTCCATGGTGCTATGTAGTGGACCCATGTTTCAGATGCCTTACCCTCCTGGCTCAGCCTCTTTCTTTCCAGTCTCTTTATTTTCCTCTTTATTTCCCTCTCACAGTCTGTGAAAGGAGAGCATCTATTTGCAGCTCTGTTCTATTCTCTTTCATTTTTTTCTTTGTCCCTTTCTCTGCTCTCTTGTATCCATGACAGTTTCTTCCCTTCCTTTCCATTTTCCTCTTCAGTTTCCAGGAATCTTGCTTACTCTCCTAATGGTTCCTTGCTTTTTGATTGTGCTGTTATGAAGAGATCTAGCTGTTAATAGTTTAGTCACCCTGTGAACACGATTTGATCTGTCGTACCCTCCATACATCCACCTGTTGTGCTTTCTATCACCTTCCACAACTTTTTAGCACACCTGCACAGGTCAAAATCTGACTCCTTCACAGGTGAGAGAATCCTGCCTGATGTTCTTGAAATATTTACTGGAATGGAATTATACTGGCCAAATGAAGAAGCACTGGGTGGACTGAATGTGAAGCTTAGATTTATTGTTAGAGTGATGTGTCTGTCACACGGCAGGAGGATGACTCAGGAGCAGATATGACGACAGAGTCGTGTAATGCTTACTCAGGCATTAATAACAACGTAAAACACACACGAGATGGGAAAGAGCACAGAGTTAATGTCCAAAAACTGAAAACAACACAAATCACTAGGCAAGGCTAGGCAAAAAAGGAAAGATCAAAACTAAGGTTTAACTGGAAAAAACTAACTAAGCTAAACGACCTGGAAGTCATCGAAAAGGGCTTGAGACAACAAGACGTACAGTCACAAGGCAATCTGGCAAAACTAAGAGGGAAAACGCACAGGTCTATATACAGTGACAACTAATGACAGGAACAGGATGAGCTGTACAGGGAGGAAAAATGCCGGCAGATGATTGGCTGGTATCAGCAGGTGATACCAAGCGCGGGAAAACAGCCTGGCTGCCTGTCCAGATAGGTGGAGGAAGATTCAAATGGATGGAACCACATCCCAACCTGGAACACCTGTAAACAAAAACACACGTGGAGCCTCTCATGCATACACAAAACTCTCCACACAGACACAGAGGAAAGAGAAAAAGAAAGAGATAAAGAGAAGACTAGGGATGTCCCTGAGCCATTCTGACAGTGTCATAAACAGGGAGCACTGTAGGCAATTGTACAGACAAGGTTGAAACAGTGTGGAACATGAACATCTGCTCGTCTTCGCTGATGTGAAGCACGCAGTCCATCACAATTTGTTTCATTGTCTTACTGACAACACCGGGAGCATCCTCTGATTTAGAAATACATAACAGCTTGGGATTCTCAAATATTGCCATCGTGTGTTTTCTTCTCTATTGATGTTCAATCATCCGACTTTGGTTTAAATAGCTGAGATTGACTGCTCTGTCAAAGATAAGAGTGAGAGAGGAGGGAGAGAGAGAGAGAGAGAGAGAGAGAGAGAGAGAGAATAGAAGTGCACAAAAGAACTGGTCGCAGATTTTTTTAAAAATCTCCATCTGACTCCAAGATAGGGAGACAGAGAAAGTTTATGAAGATAGAGAAGCACTAATCCAAAAAAAAAAAANAAAAAAAAAAAAAAAAACTTGCATGCACTGCAACCAAGGCAAGACAAGTTTATCTGTAAAGCATCATTCAGACACAAAGGTAATTCAAAGTGCTTCGCATAGATTTAAAAAGACATAAAATTCAAAGAAAGGAAAGGAAATAAAAAAAAGTTAGATAGATTTTATTATTTTAAAAATAAATTTTAAAATAATAAAATTGAAAGTTTAAAAGCTAAAAGAAGTGCTACAGTGCAGAGATAAACACCCTCAGATTTAGCATTGAACAGAGACATTTTCAGCTCTGATTTGAAAGAGCTTAGTGTTGTGGCTGACGTTAGGCTTTCTGGAAGTTTGTTCCAAATAACTAATGCATAGAAATTAAATTCAGCTTCCCCTTACTGACCCGAGGAACCATAAGCAGACTAGTGCCAGACCATCTTAAAGGACCTGAAATGTATTCTGTCCCTGAACCATTGAGTGCTTTTTAACCCAGCAGCAATATTTTAAGCTATTTTTTTGGGATACTGGAACACTAGTGTAGGGATCTAAGCAATGCTCTTTTTTGGGCTCTTTTTTTAGTCAGAACTCTAGCAGCAGCATTTTAGATGAACTGAAGCTGTCTGATAGTTTGTTTACAAAGGCCTGTGAACACACCATTAGAGTAGTCCAGCATTTTGAAAATAAGTCATGAACAAGCTTCTCTAAGTCTTGCCTAGACCATATTGGGGCTGCAGCACTCCTGTGAAATAGCTCTCATGTAAACTATGCCTTTATCTCCCCATCACAACTGCTTTATGAGAGTAAACATTTTCTACAAGCTGTCTAAAGACAAAAAAAAAAAAAAAAAAAAGGACATGTATTGTCCTCATGCATGTTCACGGTGATATATTACACAGTTTTGATATTGGTGCTCTAATGAGGGCCTTCATCAGTGCCAGCCTGTAGGAAAAGGCCACAATCCAGAAAGGCCAGATTTCCATTATGCAGAAATCTGTAGATTTTTGGAGATTGAAAAGGAAAAACAGCAACACAAACCAACTGTGGAACACATTATTCATTCAGAATTAGTCGTAAGAAAACTGTAGTTATTTCATTCTGGCTCATTTTTCATCACCCAGTATGTCATGTCACATAGAAAACTCTAGGTTTTAGTTTTTATGACTTCTTTTGTACATACACACATACACAGGAAGATAACATTTGTGATGAGATAAAAAGCTTTTTACATCAGTCTTAACACATTTCTAAATTTACTTGCACAGCATATTACAGCTTCAAAAAAGATAACAAACCGGTGTTCATCAGTTTCTACTCGTAGTCCTTGTACTGATTCGTGTCAAGCAATTAGGGAAATTGAAATGTGCCTCCTGTAGGTACTTTGATATCATAAAGCAGCAAATTTGGCCTTCAGCTTTAATTATGCTGCTTCTCTCCCACTGATATAGATGAGAGCTGTGACCATCAGCTGAGAGATGTATTTTATATTACTCAGCAGATTGTATGTCAGACTGTAATGTACAGTATGTGTATTCTTTCACATGCTGTAACACTTTGAGTCTGTCTTGCGCTCTCTATCACTCTTAAATGTGAAGTCACACTTTGTTGTTGTCTCTTGCTGTAAATTTCGTATTCAGTTTACAACCAAATAAAGACAGGGAGATATGCTGTTAGCATTTGCAGATCAAAATCAATATTTAAGTTAAAAAAACAGAGTATAAGGTTCATCACTGCAGCTGTACACGCTGTATCATACATTTCATTGTGCAGACTACAGTGATGTTGCCTGATGAAGCATTCTGCCTTTTTACCTCCCTTGAAAATATGTATTATATATCTGTCTAAGCATTTCTGAAGCACAGTGAACTTGAGTTTTCTTGTTCTACCTGGATTCCTTCACCAGGGAGTCAGAGAATCTGTAGCTAACAGCTCAGGCATATTAATGAGGAAGGAGGCTTAATTGTAATAGAAGCCGCTTTGGGCTGGCTGTCGTTAATTGCTGTGGATAAACAGACAAAGTGAATTCAGTTTATTTTTCAATGACTGTTCTTTTAGAGGTATGGCTTTGAGCAGAATCCAATCTGAACAAAAATAGATTGGATTGACTCTCGGATGTTCATGAGCTCACGATAATATTTCTTTCAATGATTGTACAATGTTTTGGCTGAAAAGTACAAGAAAAAGACCAGAAGTAGATTGCAGAAACACAACAAAATTGAGAACTATCATGTTAAATACAGTTTTGCTGAATACAAAATTGACAAGACATGGAGAATGGTGCAACCTTTCATAAGCATTTGTCAAACAGATTCATTCCTTTGCTTTTGCTCATCGGTACAGACAGCAGATGTTCGTACCAAATATCCAATACATCAGAGTCAGACACCAGAAATGTCCCATTAGTTTGCAAGCTGTGGTCACTGGTGAGTCAAAGATCAGTTTAGAGATTGTACTTCTGTGCACATAGAGACTGGTGAAATGTGGAGTAATACCTGAGAAATACTGTGGAAAGTGTTATAGCTTGAAGACGAGAAAAAAGTAAGAATAGAATATTGAGATATAACAGTGGGAGAGCCGAGTGTTGCACACCTTGTTAGACATCTTGTTAGTGTTCAGTCAGTCATTGTTGTCCGCTGAGCCGAGACAATATAATAAGAGAGAAGGTTGGAAAGAAAGACAGAATAGCTTAGGTTTTCACCGTGGTGAAAAACAATACGTGAAATAATGCTTGTTATTACAGGAAAGAAAAAACACCCTAAGGTATAGAAAGGAAAGGCACAGAAACAAAGATGAGGTCAGAGCCATTATAACATAGCAGTGTTCCTAGCAGTAGCAGTTCCTAGCATAGCAGTCATGCTGTGCTCAGACAGGACATTAACAGGACATGATGACATCATAATGTTTGTTACATAGCAGGATCCACTGAGCACTGACCACTGAAATGGAAAAAAAAAAGAGATTAAAGGACAAAATGAATGAAAGAAAGAAAGTGGATAGAAAATGTACAATGGAGGAGAATACAATTCTGATTTAGGATTGCTTTTTTGGGTAGTCTTACAGACAAAGTAGAATAGAAACAACATAGGTTTATGCTACTATAGCCTCCTGACATGATTACTGCATCCCTCCACATATTAAGAAAATGGAAGATTACAGAGTAGCACTCCTTAATATATATTTCTTTGCCACACAGGCATTAAACAACTTGTTTTCTTAATAGTCTGTCTTCAGATTCATCCCTGGGGAGAATTGGCATGTGTAAGTACGAATGTTGATTGGTCAAACTAATTTTACTAAGAACTTAATGCTTTGTAGTCATCCCTGTGCTAAACATACAGACAGATACACACTCACACAGACACACTGACACACAAACATGGCCTGCTAACTACATACAGACCTGAGTGAATGTTTAGGCATGTGCAAAATTAAGATTCTTTAAAAAAAAAAAAAAAAAAAAAGTTTCTCAGTGTCAAAAAAGTACTACAAAGAGGAAATGTCATGCTTTTCTAGTGACACTAATGCAGAAACCAAAAGGTATTCATAGACAAAAAAATAAAAAATCAGACCTAAGACTTTTGTACAGTACTAGAGCTGTCAGAAATTAGAAGTTGGAAAATGTATTTGCATACAATAGACAGTCTAAAATGGTTTGTCATAGTCATTTTGAATGTTAGCTACCTTTATGAGTGATGCCACAAACACTGAAATCTAAGAGATTTCAAGCGGTCATGTATATCACATTTCCCTTTTCACCACCTTTTATTTTCATTTTGCAAGTGTACAAAAGTACTTTTAAGTAATAACATTGAATAACGTTGATTGACATGAAAGTGAGGAAATGCAGTTACAGTCATTACACGGCAATTTAAGCACTTTCTGCTGACAGGTACAGGGGAGAGCCAAAACTTCTGCTGTAGTGTAATTCACTTTAATCTATGTCATATGTTATGGATAAATAAACTATTATACAGCTGAACAAAATGAATGATCTTTAAAATTGCCAGTAGTCTGTTAGCCATACTCCGGCTGCAGCACTTACCAGCTTACCAGCATGTTGATCTGTTAAAAGTCCTCAAAAAATGATTCACCTGCTGTGTGTTCTTCCAATTGAGCACAATCTTCACAACATGAATTCTTTCTGAATGTCTACTTTTGTTGTCAACTCATCATGAAATGTCTCCCAGAAACAAAAACATATGTGGGCTTTATACCAAATAGCACAAACAAGCTTTTCTATGACCAGGTTGGAGTCTATTTTCAGTGTTTTCATCATTTAAAAGTAGAAAGTGATATTTTGGTGGTAGCTTTTTTGCTTTTTAGCCAACCTGTTAGCAGCAGGATGTTGTGTGAACACACCAAAGCATTAACACAGCAGTGCAGGACTTTCCTGTTTGCTGCAGGACAAAAGAGGAGAAATTAAGTGGATGGGAAAGTGAGTGCTAAAATATAATGAGTACACTTTTTTTTTCTCTCTTTACAATAGGAATGAATTGAACAGCCAGTAATCAATTAAACCATCCAAGTTATACACTTGAAGACCCAGCCACTGAATTTGAGACAGGATATATTGGTATATTTTCTGTGCCTGTCTGTATATATGTGTATGTTGTTTGGGTTTGTCACACACATGCCTGCACTCATGCACACGGACACACTCTATCACTTATAAGTCCTGGGAAACTAGTGTCAGCTCTGACAGCTTATTTGCTCCACCTCTTAGGACCCTGACCACAGCAGATGGGACATGTGTGTGGTTTTCTGTGTAGTTTTGTGCATCTGTGCATGCATGTGTATGTGACTGACAGTGTGCAGCTTCATGTATGTGCATCTTTTTGTTGCCAGGACTACAGCAATAAGTAGCCTAAAGGTATTGCTGTCTCTGGGGAAACGATTTTCACTGAAGCAGAAAAATGTGAAGGCGGTGGTAGAGGTTGCATCCACACTGACCAAAAGCAAGAGAGGCTGTGTGTGTGTGTGGAAGATTACTTGTTATTATTTTATTGATAGTCTCTAGAAATAAAATGAGGACAGAGGTAGAGGCAAAGAATATTGGAGTGTTCAGTTTGTTGAATTCACTCCCCTAAGAGAGAGCACTTGTTAAAGCTTTCCTCTGAGGGCTTAGCCAGCTTATTGTTTTTCACATTACCTTTCCACTTTCTAGAGATGAGGACCACTTCACTGCCAAATCAAAAGAGCCATAAATGGTATTATACGCTCACGCTTATAGAAAAAATAAACAAAACCAGACTTTCCTCTAACTAATTAGAACTTTGATTGATTACCATGTTTTCAAGTTTCCATAATTAACGTCAATTTTGAAACTTGTCCCCATAATTCTTATCTGTTCTGACAGAACTGTGTAATTGCAGAGAATGAAAGAGAAAAAATGAATGAAGGGAAGACATGACAGGGACTTTGGGAGCAAAATAGAAAGATGTAGAAGAAACTTTGCATGTTCTTTGAGAGCTCAACTTATGTTGATGAGGTGCCAAGAAACGGGGTGAGAGGCAGACAGAGACTCGCTGTCATCCATCGCTGTCCTCTGTGTGTTGTTTTAAAAACGGCAAGGGAAGTGAAACAGTTTTGTAGCCAGTGCAAAAGATGAATGACAATGTGTGTGCACTTGCATTTGTGGTATGCGTGTGACTTCTCATTTCAGATTTATATTTCATACTTCTCATCATAATGGCATTCAGCTGGTTTACATGCACACTTTTTGTCTGTACTGCAATTAAGGAAAAAGTGTACAACAAGACATATACATGGGTGGAATTAATAGAATTTAGTGCCAATTCCAATCAATAATAATAATAACAAAAACAATAATCAATAATGCACATGACTCTCCTGTATGTAAATGTTAACTTGCATAAAAATCAGGTGCAGCCAAGAGACGGCAGACGTATTCTCTCTCTCTCTCTCTCTCTCTGTCTTTATACACACACATACCCTTGTGCTCTATAAACACGGCAGCAAAAATTTAAACAGAAATATGCAGTGATCAAAGAATTTCCTTTGATAAAGTTTGAGAAGTTTGGCAATGTTAGATGTTCCGCATAGAGGCTTTGCTGACGGTCAGACCATACAGTGTTGATGACTTAATGATAAATTGAAGAGATAGCCGGAAGTTGTGGC
Organism: Lucifuga dentata; assembly: GCA_014773175.1. Classification (NCBI taxonomy): domain Eukaryota; kingdom Metazoa; phylum Chordata; class Actinopteri; order Ophidiiformes; family Bythitidae; genus Lucifuga; species Lucifuga dentata. Next base: position 67,389 of record VXCM01001522.1, on the reverse strand, counting down.
CCTGGAAATGCCACCTCTCACAAAAAGAGATGCAAAGAGGGCCAGGGCACAGACAGAAACATAAGACAGCAGGAATGAGAGAGGAGTGACAGAGAGGAGGTATGGGTTGCCAAGTGTAAAATATTTAGGATGACATTGTTTAAACTGAATAGGAGTGTCTCAAACACAATCACCAAGTGAAAAGTCTTAATACGCTCACAAACGCACAGTGATGGATCTGTCACAAGTGCATACTCACATACTTGCACACAAACACACGGAGTGCCTTAGTCTAGTAAAAATTGCTGAGAAAGCCAAATGTCAGAAGTTGCACTTAGAGGCAGCAGCTTGAGTCTTATTGCTTTGATAAAACAAGACACAGTCTGCATGCATTCTCTATAATGAGACCACAGACATCTGTATGTGCATGCAGTGTGTTTATGCATGCACGTGCATAAAATGATTGCCTTTATATTGTGTGTGTTTCCTACCTACAGTACAGTATGTATTTTTAGTTATTTTATTTATTTATTTTTATCAAATAGTCACAGTTAGACTTCAAAAATTCATCAAATTAATGTTTTTATATCTTTTAAGCTGTGGTTTTGTGGGTAAATGTATATACCCTAAGTAAACTAAAACACTAAAACTGTGTTAATTCCTATTCTCCCATGAAAATATCATACTGAGATATTAAACAATTAACTTCATTCTTGGCCAAACATTAAACAACCTTTTCATGTTATGGTACACAGATGTGTGAAACTTTCTATTTTCCTCCAGGAAAAGGTCTTACTTTTTACAATATGTGCATTGATGACCACACAAATGCACATACACAACTTGACTTCCTGTTGGTTGTTGTAACCCTTATATTATACGCAGTTTGTATTGATCCATATATAGGAGGCGAGCAGGGAAACACAGCCTGTAAATAAGCTCAAAGAAATTTCTGCTGACTCCATCATTTCTATGTTCCTTTCAACTGTGAAAAAGAAGGCAAAACTGCTGATGAGGCCTGAAGAAAGAATGAGAGAAGAGAAGGAATGGGTGTTTCTGTAATAAGTCCATTGTCAGGCAATTTCTGCATACAGTACACACATACACACACAAACATATGCTGTGAGTAGGACTCAAATCTAGCTATCTGACAAGGTGATAGGAAGTTACCACACTCTATATGCACACTTCTACACACACACACACACACACACACACACACACACACACACACACACACACCTAAAGGCTGTGACTTTATCACTGGTCTCCACACTCAACCTGCTGCATTCTGCTGCTTTACCTTCATTCATTCCAGGGAATAGAAAAGCACCGCAAGGCCAAAATTCAGCCAGTTTTAATGAATGCTTACAAGCGATGATGCAGCAAGTTGGTCAGAAGGTGTCTCTGAAGGGCACACATGCACACACACACATACAGAGCTTATAATGAGTTTTATTCATAATGTTTATTATGATTTTGCCAGAGGATACAGTACCTTCAGTCAATGTGACCTTGATTTGAGTGAAACTGTAAAAACCATTACCCTAGACATCAGTTATTATGTAAGCTAATGCAATATACAACCTTGTTTGAATTCACAAAAGTGGTGTGAATGTCATAACTGATGAATGGACAAGCCCAACAACAGCAAAATGGCCATGAGCATAACCTTACTTTTAATTGACAGAACACTATTTATTTCTAGAAAACTAAAATAAAGTATGCAGTTTGCCTGGATAAAATCAGGTCATCTTCATATGTGAAGTAGAGAGATCAGCTGCATCCTATTATCCAGCAATAAACTTCAGTTTTTGCTTCCACAGACTTTTGGGTGAAGTAATCATATGCCAGATAAGAAGGTGTCCATTGGAAAACTTGTTTTGTTTTTTCAGTCCAGCCCATTAGGCATCCACAGGTACTTCTAGTTTCACCCTCAGTCTGTTATGGCAGAAGTCTGGGTTTCTCAGCGAAGCCAGTTCGTGTTTTTGGCCCCAAATACTGAACAGGTGTATGTGTGTGTGTGTGTGTGTGTGTATTTGTCTGTGGTGATGGAAGAGTGAGTGTGGTTGTTTGGGTAAGCTGCTGTCTGTGCTGCTACATCACTTTCATGACATGGTGCTTGATGGAGTTCATGACATAGAGTATATAGAGACATAGAGTGAGAGAAATCTGCTGGATAAATCAGTTTGAGAAATTAGTTTCAATTCTTAGTAAAAGGCCATCAAAACACTCTTTCCTCTGCTTTGTTGTTAAAATGTAAAACATGCACTGTACTACATTCCATACTGTAATAATGTGAAGTGTTATCTGTTTCACCTGATGCACACACTTACATGGACATTGGCTTTAGCACAAAGATACTTGTGCTTTATCTTACACACATGCAAACTGCACAAATGCAAGACACTTGCAGCTATCTGCACTGTGAGCACAGCTAAGTGGGGAAATAATATCATTTCAATCTTTCAATTTGCTCTCCTTTTGTGAAATGGAGCTGACTTCCACAAACTAACTGCAGTTAGTACAGAAATCCATTTTCACATCCCCCCTTAGGGTAATTCTGTACAATTTGAATATCTTTTTTCCTGCGGTTTAACTCATATTGAAACTCATATTCCTGTTACACACATCAAACCCTTATGGTTTTTTGACTTAAGCCGCATTCTAAACATGTTGATTCTGCAAAGATAGAGAAGATAAAGATACACTTAACAATTCAGTGTGAATCTTGTTTGCTGGTTTCTGTGTAAGAGCTAGTTAAAATGCCAAATCATGGGGTGTTTATCAAAAGAATGTGGACTTTTTTTTTTGATAAACACCCCATGATAAACACCCCATGATTTGGCATGTGCTTGTAATCTGCATGTGCTTGTAATCTGTATTGAAGGTAATCTGTTCCACTTTACCATAAAGTAAACATAAAGCAACTCAAGGTCATTTGTTTTACCTTTTATTCACAGTGAATTTTGTACGTATTTGTTTCCAACAACACCTTTGACAAATACCATAAAAAATAATGAAATACAACAAAAGTGGGATTTGTGATAGTCCAGCAAATCACGTCATTTTATTTAGTTTTTTAACTTATTTACATTGTCAACTAGATATGTGATTGTCACTCTTTATCGCTGCATTTACTGATAAGCAATCTGAACATACAGTAGTCCTAGATTATGCTATTGTAAGTGGATTTACATTCTGCTCATGCATTTTCTCACTTTCTGTACTTCCTCTCATGAGCCAAAATGAGTACAGGTACACGTATACATACAGAGCTTTTTCAGAAGGTTCTTGAAACTTGTGTTACATGATCAGGAACTAATAGCTTTGTCTCACTCCAATGGCTGCATTTCACTCCTTCAAGAAGAAAGATTTAGGATTCAGTAAATGTTGTCACTTTTAAAGTGTGCAGCCACATGCTTTTAATCTGATGTGTCCATGAGCATAAATGAGTGAGCAGAGAAATTCAGAACCACACAGAATTCATTTCCTGTTTCTGGTCCATTACTTCCTAGGAGTGAGGGAGCAGGTAAATGACAGATTGAACAAGCGTTCATGGACAAGTATGACGCATGTTTCCTGTAGCAGTCATGTGAGAAGTTTACCCAGTGTACCAGTAGATCACACACACACACATACACACACACACATTCAACTCAAACACGTTCTGTCCCACTATTTCCATGGGAATCATGTCTTTCATCCTGATGCTCACAGGTTCTGGCTTGTTTGATTCTCTCATCTCTCACCTAGGGCTGTCACGATATCAGATTTTCACTCCACGATTATCATGGCCAAAAGAATTCACAATAGCTATATTATCACAATATCTATAGAAAATCTGAAAAAATATAATAATTCTATCAGCCAAATTCATCTTTAACTTTGTTTATTGTGCGTTTTGTCTCTTTTTTTTTTTTTTNTTTTTTTTTTTTTTTGCAAATGTACTACGCTCACAATACACTACGCTCACAATAGGGAGGTGGAGAGAGTCTGTAACCATAACTGTACAAAAGCTAAAGAGCAATTACACTTCATGGATAGTGTAAAGGCAATCAGATGAACTGATAAAAGATCCATAAATGTAGCAAATTACCAAGAGAGAGAAAATCCTGTCAAGTCCAACGCCATGATAACTTAACTAGATATCATTATGGGATGCAGAATTTTTCAAGCTACAGACTCTGATGTACTTGTCCTCTTGAGCAGTTGTGCATCTAGTCCTTGCATTTCTTTCCTATCCTGGTAGATTCACTAGTGTATATGTTTCTCCTACTGTATTCTATGTACTTGTATCCAGTTGGCCATTGATGGTCTAAAGGAAATCGAAGAATGTGTTGGGAAGGGAGATAACTGTTCTTGGCATCTTAATTTTGGCATTTTTTGCATTTTAGCTCAAATCCACAACATTATTGGCCTATAATGATGGCACTTGGTGGGCAAAAAGTTGTAAATTTGAAATAGAAATTTTGTCTTTGCTGTGGCCGATAGCCAGGAATATTAGAGGTGGCATATATTCAACGAAGAGATTTACAAGTAAAAAACAGGAGAGGTATTGTAGTAGGAATGCACACTCTTGCTCATCTTACTTCTACTATTTTATTTCTCTCTTCCTTTTTTCCCTCTTCACCCCGGTTGCCACCCTCAACATCTAATATGTCTTTCTCAAGTTGTTTGTAGTCACTGGGGCACCATCAGTCGAAAGCCATTGAGGTGCTAGAGGAGAAATAGATGGTAAAAAAAAATAATAATAATAATTCTGCAAGTCATCAGATGGTAGAGAGGTATAATCTGAGGCAGTGGAGGTGGCCGCTCTGTGCTGAGAATTGAAGCTTTACAAGAAAGCCACGTATACACACACACACACACGCACACACATATATATATGTATACATAAAACTCCCCTGGATGTGCCCATCGCTTGACTAGCTTCAAAGCTGCACTCATCTGAAGGTACCTTTAACTACAGCATGTCAGCGAGCAGCGAGGATAGAGGGAAGATGAGATGAGCAGGAAAGGAGGCAGGGGGAAGAAGCGAGAGAGTTGTGAGAGAGTCGTGAGAGGCAAAGAAGCAGAGTGAATCTGTTAGATGCAGATGAGCTGGCATATAGAATCATTTTCTGTGCCAAACCTGCAGGACACAACAGCTTCTGTATCTGACTCATTTTTCATCCCTGTATCCAGCGGTTCCTGTTTATTTCACTCCAAACAAATGAATAACACTGTGTCAACATGTGTTTATTTGGCATGTTTGTGTGTGTGTGTATGTGGGTGTGTGCATGTGTGCGAGTGTGTTTTGGAGGTACTTTACTTTGTTACCCTTATGAATTTTCTGCATGTGTTGACTCAAACAGAAACCAAAACTAGTTATAATAAGACATATTGTACACTTTATTTCATTTTGTCTGTCCAAAGCTGTTTTATTATCAGATTGCTAAGACTGCTCCAAACTGTTTTGATTGTACAGAGGAATGTAATCAAGGCTCTTTTTGCTGTTCATGTAATAATAAGCTATGGCAAAGCATTCTTATGATTTACTGAGAAACCTTCTTCTAACTAAAGGTGTCATATTATCAGTGCCAAGCATAAGCAATTTATCACAATCAAGTAAATTTAGCTTGCAGATGCTAGAAAGTGTTAATTACTTTACACAAGTGCAGATATCGGAAATTATGAGTTGTTTCCAAAGGCAGAGCTAATAGATACTGTTTTGATTCAGATTAGGAAGGAAACACATTTTTCCCCTGAACTTAAACTGCCTCATTTACAAATTGAGGTTATAACTTATGTTTTACTCCTTTCCATTCTTTATTTCAGGCTTAAGAGGAACATCAAGTTTTTTAACAGCGCCAGTTTTTATTGTCATTCCCAGTGATGCATCCTTTTCACAGTGCTGACAAGTTTTGGCAAAAATCAAACAAATGCAAAGGCTATGGTCTTTTCGAACTGGCCCTATGTAGACAACGTAAACTAAAAAAACAGAAAAAAAAAACAATACTTTAATGGTAAGGTGAAACAAAGTCAAACTGGGTTAAGGCTAAAAGCCCTAAATGTTGGGCTCTCTGCAGCTGATCAAATCAAATACTGTCTGTCACACTGCCAGTATGGTCTAGACTGTTCCCAGGAGACTAACACCCNCCCCCCCCCCCATCTAACTTTACCACAGCTGACACATTTCTCAAGGGACACCACCACACCACCATTTAAAGGAGCATACTGGTGATTTTGCGTGTTTGAGCCCAATAAATACCACCTGCATACATGTTACATTATTGCCTTCCAGACCTTCCAGACTTCCAGTACACTACTAAAATTAACTTGTAAAGACTTGAAACACACTTGAGATACATAATCCATCACAGCAAACGCTGTTAATTTTTTTGTCGAAGTAACTTTCTTTAACCGGTCTAACCTGGAGCTGCACAGAAGACAATGTCTCCACCAGGAAATACAGTCCGAGGAGAAGATGGCTTTTACAGAGAAATTAAAACGACTGTGCCTTCTACAATCATGCATAAGTGTCAGAAAGTGAAACATTGAATTTTAAGGTGGATGTATCACCTGAATGTTTGATTTTGAAAGATAAGGGGATTTGGAAAAATAACAGGAAAACTAAAACTAAAACTATGGTTTTATGTTTTGGAAATTATTGTCAGTTATGTAACATTTATGTGGGTTGTATATATTGGGCTCAAATGTGCAAAGTCACCGGTATGGTCCTTTAAGTATCTTTGAGCTAACTTTTGGGCTACTAAAGCACAATAGAATTGAAAATTTGGCATTGATTTTGTCATTTGAAAACATCAACTATACATTAAATGAATCCCTCACTTCTAATTTGGATTTCATCGGTAAACATAAACACATCATACCTGATTGTATTGAACCTGTCAGTGAGTTCCCTCCAAAATGTCCTTCAGCTAGGAAAAAAAAAAGCTCAGCTGAAAAAACAAAAATGTAAAAATGTTACATCAGTTTGTGGCAAGATTGCTGTTATTGCAGCTGGAAGCTGACATCAGATGAACACAATCAAACTCTACTTCCCTCATGTAAAAAGTCTTAATGAAAGGCTCTGTTCCTTTTTCATCCAGGAATAAATGGAGTATGATGTGTAACTTCGAAGAGAAGCCTGAGAATAGCTGGCAGCAGGAAAGTAGATTTAAAAAATGATCATCCCTTCGACACTGTCGATCTCTTGTCACTGGCTAAAGTTGCAGAAAGAAAAGCCACAAGAGATTTATTATTCATACATTTCAAAACATTTTCTACCCAATGTGTCAGTCAAATAATATTGTAGCTGAAGTTGAGAAGATTACAGAGCCAAAGTCTGCACAAGTGAACTCTTGAGCACCTCTCACCACACTTCAGTGGAATAAATGAGTGACAGAAAGTGCTTGCTTACATTGACAACATATTATGAAGAACATGGAGGCAATTGTCACTTTTGTTATCATTTTCTCTTCCGCCTTCCGGACAGTCCAAGCCCAGCACATTAACAAAGGTAGTTCTTATCACAAATTATATCCAATCAAGTCCAACCACTTCTTCCAGCAATTAACACCTACTGTATATACTCGAGTATAAGCCAAGTTTTTATTACCAAATTTCACAATGCAACTCAGGGGGTCAGCTTATACACGAGAAATTCAAATTTGATCCCAGAGAAGGAAATTTCCAGGAGTGGAAATACTACCCATTACCACTATCCATGGAAAATAGTTTAAGTCATACCTTAGAGTGAGATATTTCCTGACAAAAAATCTTATCCAGGACATTTTGCAGCAGCCATTTGCAGTGCCCAGTAAGCACTTTTGTGATTGGTCAAAGACAAAAGAATGGGCCAATCAGAGACGACCTTATAAAAGCGCTGTTTCATNGTGATTGGTCAAAGACAAAAGAATGGGCCAATCAGAGACGACCTTATAAAAGCGCTGTTTCATATACCGATACGGTACGTTGTTTGGTAGTCTCATTCATCATGTTTTGTGCTTTATTAGCAAGAAGCTTGAGATATGATACAACGCACAATGGAAACTACAAGGACTCAGAAGACACGTCACACAGTGCAGGACTGGAATGAACTGTTTGGCGATTCAGACAAGGAAGAAGATCCGGAAAAGTTAATGTTAGCTAATGTCAGTTACCTTAATCAGCTGTTTACCGGTATGTGGATTATTTACAGAAAATCACTATGACAATACCCAGAAAAACAGGTAATTTACTAAACAAATAAATTGATGAAACAACATCAGGGAGTTGGCTTATATACGAGTTTCTTTAAAAATCTAAATTTACAGGTCAAAATCGGGGGGTCGGCTTATACACGAGATTGGCTTATACTCAAGCATATACGGTAACTTCTTTGTTTTATGACACTAAAATGCAGGTTGGCTTTTCGTGACAAAAGAAGACAAAACTCTCCATCAGGCTGCCATAGTCCTTTATCCCCTCTGAAATGCTTTCTCCTCATAAAACATTTTTCAAAAATGTCAGTGCAAAATAGATTTGTGTTGTCTAAAGTCAGAGCAGAAGAGTAGGAGCGACAGAAATGGCTCCTTGGAGTTCTCCTGAGTTACTTGCCTCCATTTCTGATGCCTTCTAGTTAACTTGCCAGCAACACTTCAAATAATCAAGGAGCGAATGTAATTGATTAAAGTAAACAGATAATCATCAAATAAATGATAAATAACTGAATACATTAACATTTATTGCTGACAGTATAAGGAAAGCTCATTAGCATGCCCTTTTTTACTACTTTGAGCTGCCTTAATCCTTACAGGATGTTATAGATGTAATGACTCCTTATGTAAGAATCCCAGGCAATACTGAAGAGCCTGCACTGTCTTTGTCTTCCACCTTGTCTATTTCTCATTCTCTACAAAATGCCAAAAAAAGGCCTTAGTCACTCAGACACAATTTACTGCCGACACACACACAAAGGGTCAAGGGCTCTTAACCCCAATCATCCCCCCCCCCCCCCNCCCCCCCCGATTAGTTTGTCTCTAGACTGAGGGATGACAGTTAGTGGCCACTGCTCACATATGTGCTGTATTTGAGCACTTGATGTGCCTACCAGATATTTGGGCAGTATTATATCTAAACACAAATGTGTGAACCAAGTGCTGGTGAAGTTCCCATGCTTTTTAAAAATGGTTTTCTTTTATTCAATTTAAATTGTGATTGTTTTAACCATATCATCTTAATTTTGTAAGAAGTTAAATCTGCCAACATTTTGTCAAAAAAAACTATTTACCCTAATTGTGTTTTTTATTTTCTTTCCTTTTGTTAACATTGTCATTATTTTTTGCGAAACTTTTTGTTCAACTCTCCGTCTTGTTCAGTGTTTACTCATGATCTCCACAGGATTCACTCAGAGAGAAGCAATGAAACATTGACACACTCAGCTGTGTTTGTGGTTCATTTAGTTTCATGAACCAGAAAAGACAAGAGCAAAGTCAGAGGTAAAAGCAGAAAAATGTCTTTTGAGAAACACAAAGAAGATTATAAAGAGACAGGACTAGTTACTGAAGAGGAGCTGGTTAGCAGCCAAGACTGAAAGACTGTAGTTTCTGGAGTTTTGGTACTAGGCAGATTTTATGTTGCTGTATTAATGTTAAACACAACATTTCTGAAAACTGTGATGAATGCTAATCAAAACTCTCCACACAACAAAAAAAGTTGTATGGTAATGTTTAACTTTAAAAGACAAAAGAAGAATGCGAATACATGCGAGATCCCAAAATTGCGACATTTTCTAGCTATGAAGCCGCATATTCAGACGATCAAATCAAGAATTTGATAGAGGGATGTGCAACAAAGCTGCAGACAGAGCAGAGCCATGAGCCACAAAACAGGGCAGCTATGTAGAGCCAGTCACTCAGACACAAAGCCAAGGAGCCAGTCAGGCATCCAGCCAGGCTGCCAGCTATCAAATTATCCAATCAGGGGGTAGACGGTCAGCAATCCAGCCAGCCAACCAATCAATCAAAAAAAGGTACAATGCTGGCCAGTCAGTCAGACAGTAAATGAAATCAGGCTCATTTACAAAGCAAATATTCAGTTCATTCTAGTTGTTGTCTTATTGTTGACACAGACTATCTCTCCATGCATCGCTTTAACTACTCTTCCAGATTTTGATGACCACCCTTTCTCTATTTTGAGTAGAGGAGAAAGAAGAACAAATTATGTTCACGTCCAGCTAGAGGGGTGATGCAGCAGTAATGAGGGAGGATGCAGAAGAGGAATGAGAGTTACATTAGAGAGCTATACTGAAGGGACACAGTGGGTGTCCTTTGAAACAGCCAAAGTGGCATCCACAAAAGCTGATTTTTAAAGCCATGCCTCCTCTAGAATCCATAAACACACACACACATACACACACACACACACGCAACCCGAGATACACACTGATTCAGACATTCACTTGCCTTTCATGGGAGATTTTGGCGATTACAACTACAGGAGAGCTTGAGATGATGAAGCACACCCATAAGGGAAATCTGTTGTCCTACATCCCATGCAGAAAGTTGCCATGCTAAATCTGCTGAAGCTTTATCTGGGCATTCCAGTGTAGTTAATCCTACAAAAGAACAATCATCCTATACTGACAGTGTATTTACTCTGCAGTCAACTGAGTCATCATCACATCCCCAAAGTTCATTTTAGCATGTGCCATTTAACATGAGAAAGTTGTCTAACTCTCCAGCTGTCAACTTTCTGTGGTCACTGCCCCTCAGCATCAGATTTCTCAGTGACGTAGTCATTCAAAATTACTTCATGTTCAATCTACATTAAGGTTGTTTGTCAGGAACACCACACCCTCTAGGGCCTTTTATACTGGATTTTTATTCCGACTGACACAGCAATATTGAGACACTTTCTGCTTAGACACAGAGACAATAAAATGCAAACCAGGGTTTCCTCATACTATAACATTTCTGGTTTAAAATATTTAAGAATTTGCATGGAGATGAGTGGTCAACATTGTTATGCAAACAAGAAGCTATATTAATATTTGTATTTCAGATTTTATTACATTGTTTAAAATCTCCAGCATCACATAGAATTTATCAAGTGTGGTCAACCCATCAACCACTTTAATGATAACTCTTTAAAGGGTAAATAATTGCAAGCACACGGGGCAGAAAACAGCTGCTGTACTGCTCACTATATTTTGAAACTTTTGGACATGTCAAAATAAATGTTCTTCAGTTCACAGCTGGTAGAAAACACACTTTGACATCCACTGACTGGAGTTTGGCCAGAAGTGCTACATTCAGCACTTTTATTCCCTGTGTGCTTCAGTGTTGAATTAGCCTTTAAAAGATGAGAGGATGTAAAAAGACTTTCTGCTGAATCCCTTCATGGAGAGGTTTTCTTTGTTGTTAGTCATCCTTATTGCCTCACTCACTCCACCTTAAACTTCAAAACATGTGAGTCTGGAGAATCTTTATGTTTAAAAATAACTACAACTTTGTTGTAGTCTGTAGCAGCTTGGCAGTTGTCCAATGTATGAAAGATGAATTTGATCACAATGCACAGCATGAAAGATGCTTCCAATGGTTAAAAAAAAACAAAAAAAACGTGATGGTACGTGGGTTTGATAGCATAAAACACTGTTTGAAAGTGCAATCCAGTGTTTATATGATGGTACTGATAGAGCAGTGATATATGACTGTGCTACAGTTTGTAAGCAAGTGATCTATTCTCGACAAAACTAGCATAATTTATAGCATCTGGTAGTGCTATTGGTGGATGATCTTATCAAGCTAGTTATTAATCAAATCCGCTAAAAGTCAGCCTGGTATTGTCATTACCCATATTGTCATTACACAATATATTAATGATAGCATGCTGTCACTATCCGGCACCACATTGGACAATTACTGATAAGCTTCCATTAGAGCTGTCTGGAGATTTTCCAGGTAGAATCAGGCTTTTTTGTGCTTTCTTTTCAGTGCCTCACATGGGTGCTGACTTCATACAAAAAAGTATGTTGTATATTTTAATGTTCAAAGGAAAACAAGTGGTGGTGGTGACTATGGATTCCCAATGGCCAAGAAATATATAACCTTGAAACCACCACATGATTCATTTACATCAACAACTACATAAAATCATACCCAAATTGCATGAATTAAGCTCTTCTCTCCTTCATTTTTCTAAATTGAATCTAAATTGTAACTGATCACATATCTTCTGCGTTCTCAAGGCTCATTTGTTATGCATAAGGTAGAAGTTTCATGTTTTTATTCACCTCTTATCTGTCAGTCATTGCATGCCTTACTTCCTGATTGTATCTTTATCTCTCTCTCTCTCTCTCTCTCTCTCTCTCACACACACACACACACACACACACAGACACACACACACACATTAATGATTGATCTGCAGCCCACCAGCTCTTCCTTGCTGCCTTTATTGAAGCCCGTTAGAAAAAATTAGCCTCATTCATCCTTGTAGCAGGGGATCACTCTTACGTCGACGCAGACCAACACATTTGCCTCACTCCCGGTTCCTCCAGCCAAGACTCAATAATATATTAGACACCCACATAATCCCATACTCCCTACATCATGCTCTCCATCTTTTTCTATATGTCTTCTCTTTTTCTTCTGCATGCTTGCTTTTTTCCATCACTCTTTCAGGCCTTATTCTGCATAATTTATGGCTTTGATTTAATTCCAATCTCTCTCTCTACCTCCCTCTTCCTCTCTCTATCTCTCATCCTCTCTCTTCCTTTTCTCTCTGGCTTTATCTATCTAAAGCAATAAATTTGCTGTTGACATCATGGGTCTGGCGGAGGCCTGCAGGCACTATACTATATTGTACTCTGCTCTATGTTCTCATCAAATAACAATTATGTTTTTCTGCTAAATTACTCTCCCATATGCCGATCTGCTTATTTGTTTGTTATAGAATGGCTTGCCTTTCATATTCAGTTTAATTAGGCCCACTGGTTTAGAAAACCTGTTGATTTTTTTATGGTCCTTGGAGTGTTTTCCCCCACACAGAGTCACATAGCAAGCTATGAGATTAGTTATGAGATTATTAATACAAAAAGAGTACAGGGTCCAAACTTGTACCCATAGCAAGCAGTGATTACATTTTCTAAGCTGAATTTCACTCTGTGGAGGTTTTGTGTGGTTTTCTCTCTACAGACCTTGTCATCTGAGTCTTACTTTCTCTCTTCATCTTTATCTCTAGTTTACTACAAATGCTGCCTTATCTGTGTCTTCAAAAAGCATCATAAATAGATGTGCAAAGCATCATAAATAATGTGCAATAGATGCATAAATGTACACAAATTCTCAGAAAAATAATTGCAGTTTCTTGTGGGCTGTCAAGCATGAAATTCAGTAAATTCAGTATTTTTATAACATGCTTTGTAGGTTCTATATATTTCAGAATACAAGCGGATCAAATAAAATAGAATAGATAGAACAGAATTAATCGTGAAATTCTTTTTTGTTGGTGGGAAAATGCATAGAATGCAGGCAGACACATTTTTCTCAAAATATGGGCTACCAAAAAAAGCACACACAGCCATGACTGCAGTGCTTTGGAATTGCATAGCTTCTGAAACGTGATCTTTTTGAGTCATTCCACCCACAGCACGTATTTTGGGATTTTGGATTTCATACTAGCAGGATCCATGGAGCAGTTAAGTTACCAGAGAAAACCTATTGTGAATTCTCAGAAAAATTTCAAGTTGATTCTTGGCTGAACAAGTGACTTTTATAAAATATTAAACACAAGTTCAGGAAATGACTGTTGAGCTATTGAACAGCTGTCACAAAAATGTAAGTTGGAAAGGCTTTTTTTCTTTTTTGTTCAGTTGTTTCAAATGGTTTCCTCACTGCCCAAGGACAACGCTGACATCAAATCAAGATCTAGACAACAGAAAACAGTCTTCTACTATGTCTTTATATGTACATGTGTGGGAACAGGGTGATTACTGTTGTCTATTGAGAGACTAGATTAGGCCAGTTTCACTGCCTGTGGCCTGTACTATTAATTAACTTTCATTACTTTAACTTTCGTGGTCCATTATAAAATTACATGAAACTATTTGAGCTAAAAGGAGGCTGTAAATCACATACATACTTTTACTGTTTTCCATGTATAGATTTCCCCTACATTCAACGGGGCAAAGTTTTCATTTCATAAAATTAAAAAGTTCACAAAATGTGTCTTTCTTGGAGTAAGCTTTGTATTTAAAAATGATCAATGCCTCAATAGGTTAGGTCCATTTATGTGAAAAATATTGGTTATAAAGAAAACACATGTTGTTACTGTGTAAAAATAGGGAAAGGAAGGCATAGAGAAAAGAGGCACATACATGACAAACATACAGTAAATATAAATGTGTTAATGAGAAAAGATGCAAATTTATGTGTCTAACAACATACGATTCACCCTCATTGTGTGTGTGTTACATTTGAAAAGCATATTGCACAGTCTAAATGAGCAGAATGTGCTGTCTTCTTTCCTAATACAGAAATAGATTTTTTTGAGGATGAGGGTTAGGTACTGTAGGCTGACAGTCATGTTTTTAGCTCACAGAATGCCAAGGCTATTTACTTTTACTGTAGCACAAGATTTCAGAGGACAAACCAGAAAAACTGTTTATGACACAGTGATGGGGATAAAGAGGTTTTATTTTTGAAGATGGACGAGCCACTTCTCATCATAATGTAGTCAAGGCAGCAAACAATCATACTTTCTATTCAGAGTGATCCATTTACTACAAAAGTAGATTATATAATCAGTTTTCACCTGTTTTCTTTTAGTTGCTAACAAATGATAAATTTGTGCTCTGAGTTCTGGACTAAGTGCATATTGAGACATCACCAGAGAGGTACAGACATTCTGCATGGAACAGCTTTATTTCAACACAGAAATGGAAAAAGATGTCTTTTGATGTCTTCCTAGAAGACCATAAATGTGATTCTCTGCGGTTTCTCACACTTCAGATCACCATGAGATGATCAGATCTGAGCCAGACATCAGATCAGATCTGTTAATCCAACCATAATCTTTCAGAGGGTAGCTTTCCTCTGTGCCGCTTTCAGCAAAGAGTCACTTGTAGATTTTGTGGATTTTGGTTCTTTGATGTTTTTTGCTAAACTAACTTCTTTCTTTCTTTCTTTCTTTCTTTCTTTCTTTCTTTCTTTCTTTCTTTCTTTCTTTCTTTCTTTCTGTCCAGGAGGAGAGGTCCCCTACACCACTCTGGCCACGAGGATGATGATGGGCTTTTGGTGGATGTTTGCTCTGATTGTAATCTCCTCATATACAGCCAACCTGGCTGCCTTCCTCACCATCACACGTATTGAGAACTCCATACAGTACGTATCCAGCTGACTCTAGTCTCTGTTTATGGCTCCATGGTTTTAAATTCTAAAAAGTTAGGTTTTTGGAATCTCTTGTCTTCTTTTGACAGTGGTGACACATTGGTAACATTTAGTAATTACATGCATTTATTACGCTTTGCCTGTGACTTGGGCAAAACATTTTGTCCTGAAGCATTCACTCTAATATGGATAAATGAATACATGCAAGCACAAAGAGGTAAATGCACAAAACAAATATACCCCTGCAGACGCATATGAGATATAGGAGATATATATATATGCACAAACTGTATTTATGCAAACACGGGCAAACCTAGGTCAGCAATGCATGTTTGCACATAAGTATGATCACAGACGCACATACACAGCAGCACACACCCAGTACCATAGAGTATGCAGTCATTCTGATGTCACAGGGTTTCTCTCATACAGACACACTTTAGTCTTCCAACTGTACCTGTTAGCAGCTTAGTGTAAATATCAATCCACACATGTAATGACAACAATAACACACACACACACACATGCAGTTCTGTATATCTTGTCCTCCTCCTCCCCTCTCTTTATTTCCCTGCTTACTCCTTCACAGCCTCATAAGATAGTAATTTCCTGTCTGCCTCAAGTTTGGTTCTTTTGGTGTGTGCATGTGTGCGTGCATGTGTAGATAAACAGAAAAATGAGGTGAATTCAGTATACAGGAAGTAAAGTCAGGATACAGGAAGCAAGTGTGAAGAAGAGTGTGTTTTGTATCTGCTAGCTGGTGTAGAAAAGGCAACTGACAAAGGCTTCTGCTGTATTTTTTTTCACTTTCACACACACACACACATTATTTCCCTAAGCTCTGTGCCCTCTGTTTATCTATCCTTGTGATAATATGTTTGCCTGTTTCTCTCCTGGTGGCACCAGGAAACACTCATCTCTCATTGGGCTAATCAGCATGCTGAAGCATCCGGTGTATGCCCGGCAGTGCCACAGTTAATTGTGCTTGGCTTTGGAATAAACAACATTTATTTCACAGTGGAAAAAATGAGTTCTACAGTTGTGAACAGCAGTTTCTCTCTCTCTCTCTCTCTCTCTCTCTCTCTCTCTCTCTCNCCCCCCATACTGTCTGGCTTTCTATTGTATTCTAAGCCTTTCTTTCCACTTCCTTAAGGTCACTGATTTGAATCCCTTTTTAACTTCTCAGTGTATATCCCTCTCTCCTCTTGTTTGTGTGTGTTTACATTTACTGTCATTAACAAGTGACTTTCAGTGCCTCATTCAGGATCCATTGAGGTAATTAAGGATTTACATAAATTTTAATGCATTATCTTTAATGTGTTGACTCTTCTGGGGTCATTAGTGCACAATTACCACCTAAGCAGCAGCACCCACATGGTATCAGGCCCTCAAAGATGAGTGGCGGGGTGAGCAGTACTTACAATCGAAGCCAAAGTAAACTGAGAGTAATCGTCAGGCATAACAAAACAGCAACAGAGAAAGACAGACAGAGAGGAAGAGAAGAGAGAGAGAGAGAGAGAGAGAGAGAGATCCATATAGCAAAACAAAAAAAAAAGACTGATGTTCTGATGAGCTTGCACGGTTATCAGGTACATTCTTACTTTACATATTACCCAGACTGAACAAGTGAGAGAGTAAATCATTTGTGATTGAACGATTGAGCAATTGAATTAGTTAAATATGGTAAGTATAAATAGGAAGAATGTGAAGTGCAGAGGGATGGCAGGATCACTCTTCTTAGTGTCGTAATGAGCCATCAGGATAGACATGGTTTGTAAGTATTAATGCCCTTGTTTCATCTAGGAAATGAAATAACAAGCGGACATTCAGAACCCTCTCTGGGCTATTTCACGCTTGGATGTGTTCCCTCAATTTCAGTGTGAATCCTTTAGGAAAACAGTGAGCAACAGAGAAAGGAGATAGACAAAGAAGTCAGAGCTTTGTACTGTGGACACAAAGAGAGGGAATAATAAGATATATATTCAATAAAGGGGAGGTAAGAGGCAGAGGTTAGGAGATAGAGAGGGAGAAAGATGGAAAAAAGAGTGCAAAGAATGGAAAACAAAGTGGATAAGAGGGGATAATTTAGAATAAGAAACAGATTTTTGAAGGTTACAAGGAGATGAGAGGTGGCACTTGTTGATAGCACAAAGAGACATAGTGAAAGAATTGGTATCAAAATGGGAGATGGAGAAAGGGAGGGAGTGTATGAGGATAAAAAGCTTCAGTGCCTGGTTCAATCTCACATAACAGATGTCATATTTTCTGCTTTGCTAAAGAAAGCAATTAAAATCAGTCAGGTGTATGCCCATGTATTGGTTGAGTGTGTATGTTGTCTGAGTGTCATTGAGGCTAATGGCTGGTTGTGTGTGTGTGTGTGTGTGTGTATGTCTGTGTGTGTGTCTGTGTCTTTGTTGCATCCCAGAGGTCAGCCAAAACTGTTTTCCTTATTTAAAGCCTTAACCTACCTTTTGTAATGGGTCATTAAGTAAAGTGTCACTTTATCACCCTTACAGGCGAGAAAGGACTTGTAGCAACATCACCAATTATCTCGCACAGTTTATGGTAGCCTGTAATGGACAAGCTTGTTAAAGTCATACTTTCACAATAGAGATGCAAAGCTCGATAATCAGAGCAGAAACCCAACAGAAAATCTTTACACAGCTGCAACAAATCTCAAACTTTGTGAGCCAAGTACCACTGAACAAAATATCGTAGTATCAGCAAGCCACCAACGCTAAGAAAAAAGAGAAAACCACATGCGTATATCTGTGAGCAACTGAGAAGTTTACAGCAAGAGCCCAAAAAATGTATGCCTATGTGGAACTTATCCTGCACACAGGACAAGTTGGGCTACTTTCAATGAAAAGAAAAAAAGCTAATTCTTCAGTAAAAGAACATAATAATTATGCTATTTCTTAATTAAACACATTTTTATTTATAAATAATTATAATAAAAAATTTGCATAGATTTCAAATGTTTTCATTATCTGAAAAATTTCCAGGATCTTTTGGCATTCCATCAGAGAGCAATGGTACTCATACCACAGTTTGAGAACCAATGCACTAAAAAATAATAAAGTTTTCTTTACAGCCTGATAATAATCAATATATTTTAGGCTTGATATATAATAATACAGTAAAATCGTGTTTGTTGTACAAGTGCACTTAGTGATACTGACTATTCAAGTCGCAAATAATCCAAAGATACATTAATTTTTGTATGTCAAGCATGTCTGACTGCATACAATAGAGAAAATTCTATAAAGAGCTCTGACAGACAATTTAAAGGATCATACCAGTGATCATGCATGTTTGAGCCCAACATATACAATCCATATATACACTTAACATTACTGACAACCATTTCCCAAAATATTACTACTTTTATGGATTTTTGACATTTTTTTCCTACTTTCCCGACTGCCATTGCTTTCAGTTCACTACAGTACACTATTAAAATCAACTTGCTATACTGACGTGAAACACGCTTGAGATATGTATTCCATCACAGCAAACAAGATGTCAATTTGTTTGTTTGTTTTTTGCCGAAGTAAAAAAAAAAAAGGATTTGTAGCAACATCACTAGTTATTTAATCAATCGAACATGGAGCTACACGGAAGACGATGCATTTCTCCACCAGGAAAAAAGCCGTCTTTTCCTGGGGCAAAGATGGCTTTTACCGAGAAATTAAAATGACGGTGCCTTCTACAATCGTGCAAAAATGTTAGGTGAAACATTGAATTTTAAGGTGGTCTGAACATTTGATTTCGAAAGATTAGGGGATTTGGAAAAATAACGGAAAACTAAGATACAGTTTTATGTTTTGGAATTGACTGTCAGTAACAAAGAAAAGAAAAGTTTAACCCGTAACATATGCGGGCTGTATATGTTGGGCTCAAACATGCACGATCGCTGGTATGGTCCTTTAAGCTTGAATTAATCTTCTAACCCCATAGTTTACATGTTTAAAGAGGACGTCCCCATTGCAGATTTAGGCTTTATGTGCTTTGGTTCACTCAGATCGCTTGTTGTTCAAGGTTGCACAGCTGCCTGCAGTGCTTCACAAGACATTCATTAGGAAGTTAATGGACTGATCAAGACCCGGCTTACTTTCCCCTAATTAATTTCCTCACAGCATCACAGAGAGTACTAAACGTGATGTACACCTTAAAGGTTACGTAGTTGTTTGCTTTGCTAAAAAGACATTTTGTCCCCCCTCAGTGTTTCATTAATGACCTCTGTTTCCTTTAATTTAAAAAAAGACACAAAATTTACTCCCATGTGCACTGATGAATACGATCCATATCTTGCTCTCTCTCTCTCACACACGCACACACACACACGCACACACACACATAGACACACACAAACTCACTATTTGTCACAGGACACATTCAGCTGCTGCTCACTCCATTTATTTGCTCACTGGGCAGCTTAGGGAGAACATAATTGGTTGCAAAATGAGCTAGCGCACACAGGACGCAAAGACGAGCCCAAACTCACACACACACATTCAGATTCACACAGAAGAGAGAATTAAACATAAGCATACTTTATATGTCCATATCTCCTTGGGTCAACATACACACAATATAAATCTATTGGGGGGAGCTGTAAATGGAAACAGCCACTTTCTCTGTTTTGATTGAAGTCCATAGATTTAGTCATTTTTAATTGAAATCAGTTGTTAACATGGGAGACCTGTCCTTCTTTAAATTCCCTCAGCAGGAAAAGGAGGTAAAGCCCTTTCATCCTTAAATAAAAATCATTCATAGTTTGTAAACATCAGCCTGATTCCTTTTAGCCACAGCAGGGGTTCATTATAACACTTTGAAAGTAAGCTCTACATTTTAAACGTGCACAGTTGTTTCCAGAAGTTTGGATTGATGTTGTTTTCACACTCACACTCAATTCCCCTCTAATATTTCCAAGGACAAGTTTTGTTTAATTGGATTTTTTTCAGTCCTGGAGGAATACTGTTGCACTCATCTAAATTCTAAACTAGTAGTGTTTAGCACTGATGTACCTTGAAGGCTTCAAGCTGCCTCACCTCAAGAAAGACTTTAGAGACCAATCAATAAAATTCTGCATCTTATTTTATAGTTTCAGTCATTGTGGACACTGTGGATGATTAAATCTCTCCTGTATGCAAAAGCTCATTAATAGAACTCCTTTTTTTTTCTTTACATGCTCCACATGCTGTCTCATCATTAACTGAATGTTCTTTTTCGCTTCACATCAGGACTTTTAATCAGATGAAATAAGTGTAGGCTACAGTAGCATACTGGGTCCTTCATGAGAAAAAAAATAGCTCTGTTTCTCAGAAGAACATTTTCTAGCAGCATATGAAAGTTGCTGTTCTATCAACATCAGTTGGCCTGTCATAATAATGGGAAAAGTGCATTATGGTAACATGAATGTATTTGTATATGCAAGGATTCTCAGGATGTTCTGTCTCTCACCCACACACACACACACACTTGCACATACACACACATACACACACACAATTAAATGGCAAGCTGTTTAGTTACTACCCAGTAAAACTCATTCACAAAGGGGAATCCTGGTCAAAGAGACTGCTGATGATAGGCGTACATATTCAGTGGTGGGGAGGAGATTTTAAAGGGCAAAGACTAATTGATGCCTATAAAAGATTCATGTTCATGGCAAAGTTCATTAAAAATCTTCAAAGGATTTTTTTAAAGCAGGTCAGAGAGATAGCTGAGGAGGACAAGAGAGTGGAGGGAGAGAGGAATCACAAGAGCCGTGACATTCAATAAAACCTTGTGTGAGTGTCCCAGCTCTTGTGTGTATTTTTGTGTTTATGAGTTGACAGCCTTGTAATAATCCAAACAACATGTACTCATGTTTGTACCCATTGTTAAATCTGTTCTGTGGGTGTATTATAACTGAATTAATGAAATAAGATAGTGTATACTTGATCTTCATTAAGCAGGTCATTTTGTGTGTTTTTGTTGGTGTGCTTGTTTTGCTTCACTAACACATCTCTCTCTCAAATCCACGGGTGGTGTGTTCAGCCATTTGACAAATAGTAATTAGTTCCTGTAATGGTTCTCCATTACATTTCTCAGCAGCCAAACTGTTTGAAAGGCAACCAAAGCATTTGTTGCATTTTATTAAACTATAGCTTGTATATTCCCCTAGAGGTGGCAATTTATGAGCAAGATATAGGGAAGAAGAAAGAGAGAGAAATAAGAACAGGAAAAAAAATTAAGCAAAAAAATCATGCACATTGAACGAATAAGTTAGATCTGTTCATCTATTTGTAGTAAAAAACATTACTCTGCATTTTTGCCTTAAGCCTTACGATCACTGGAAGTTTTTCAGGCTGATTTTACCCTGATTTGATCAAACCAAATTTCCACAACCCGCGGCTGGACGTTGCAGGTGCTGCATAAGAGGGTCCGGACGTGAGTTTTACTTTGCANACCCGCGGCTGGACGTTGCAGGTGCTGCATAAGAGGGTCCGGACGTGAGTTTTACTTTGCAGATCAAGGAGCAATTTGGACTCTTGGATGGATTTCTGGCACGTCAAAAATTTTGACCAACGGCCGATCCGATTCATCTTAAATGCATCTGAGTGTGCCTGCATGAGTGGAACAGTTCTAGTAACAACAAATGTGATGTAAGCAGTAAAGCATGTGGATAGAAAAAAACTGAGAGCAGATTACAGAGCTGTGGCAACAAAGCAGAATGGAGAATTCTTTTTGTTGTCAAAATAGCACTTTCTTCTTCATTTTGTCTCTTTTTAATCCTTCCATTTTCCTCTTCTCCTTGGGTTTACATTTGGTTTGAGGATGCATTCCCCCCCCACCCCACCCACCCACTCACATTGTGAATTACATGCATAGCCACATTTTTCCAATGAAACTTTATTGGAATAGTCAATGGTCTAAGTACCCTGGTCAGATGTATCGACCATGACGTACAGTGTAAGCACAGAGATTGGGGGCTTAGCCATGAAAGATGGTGGATTCATTCATACAGTGTAAGATAACGCAACGCATATATCACTGAAAGTCGTTCAATGTCTGCTTGACTTTCGTTGGAGTACAGATACTGTAGATACTGACGAAGTACAATGTCCCTGTCAGCTGTCCCTGCACTCTGACCTCCCTCTGGGAGGAAGCATAAGAGCATTTTCCTGACAGTGATCAGGAGATATTCACGTCTTTGCTACTAATCTGCCATATCCTACAACATATGCTAATACTAACAGCCTTCATCCTTTTTCTCTGTTTAGGTCTCTCCAGGACTTATCGAAGCAGACAGAGCTGCCGTATGGTACTGTGTTGGACTCTGCAGTGTATGATCAGGTGCGATCCAAAGCTATGAACCCCTTTGAGAGAGATCCCATGTACTCTCAGATGTGGCGGATGATTAACCGCACTGGAGGAGCAGACAACAATGTAGAGGAGTCAAAGGAAGGCATTCGCAAGGTAGGACTTCCCATTTTAATATTTTGCTTTCATGAGTTTGCAAAACACAGCATAACACAACACATGGAAAGCAGCTGTAAGTAGTAAAACAAAAGTTGAAGGACTTTGTTCTGAATATTCTGAATGTAGGGGAGCAGGTGGTGAACAGAAGCAACATCAACGTCATTATTTATTACTCAGTTCAAAGAATTCAAAGTCAATATTTGTGCTTGTCAGTTTGGGGAACAGCAAAATTTGTTTTATCTTGGTATCATTGAGAAGGACAGGGACTGTCACACATGGTGTGACTTTTGCTTTATTTAGTTTGCAACATAAAGTCAGAAAACACTTTATATGTCAAGTCAGTCTTTGTAAACTCAATTCTAAACTATCATGTCAAGTTTACATTAGTTTGCTTTGTTCATTATAAAGTTCTTGCACATGTTCATTCTATTCAACATAAACCTTGCAAAGAAAATGAGCCTTTTTTTTATCACAGCACAGAATATGCTCAGTATTGCTCACTTAGAGAACAGTTTCATTTGAGAGCATTGCTGGTTTACATTATGCTAAATGTTCAGAGCAATTTTAAAAACAAGTCACAAGTGTTACTAAATCACAGAAACAGCTGGAGAACAATGTTTGGACAAAAGAATAATTCAGAATTCAGGGAGGGTATTTTTTTTCATCCTTTAGCATTATTGTCCTTGAAATCTAAAGACATAGCTTCATCAATACAGGCAATACAAGCACCCAGCCCACAGCCCTGTGGATCAGCCTGTAACACATGAATTGGTCTGTCCACTTTGTGGCTGGACCTGCCTTAGTTCTGACCCCTAGTGGTCAAGGAGGGCATCAACTCACAAAGGTTATCCGCTTATCTCGTGGATTTGATTCATAAATCAGAAGATCAGTGTCCACAGCCCTGTGGCACCACTACCCCACTGAAGTGTCATTGAGCAAGGTATGCAATCTCTCCTAACAGTCCTACAAGTCACCCAGTGACATTTCTGCGAGGGGAAAAGGAAAAGAGAGTTGATGTCTTGTGTCTTTATTGTAAAGGTATTGCATTGCTTGTTGAGCTCCACACAGGAAGGTGCTGTTTAAACATCCAAACCAAGAATTATTCCAAAATAATGGCACTTCACACTGATACTTAAGAAGATAGTATCAACACAAAAACAACAGCACAAGAACCTTAGGCAATACAGGATGTTTGTGCAAAATGCATCATCAATTATGTATATATTGCGGTACCATTCAAAGTATATATCTTGAACAGTTTGTATACAGTCATGGGACAGTTTGACTTTACTTCTTAAATAATTTAGTTGAAGGCATAGAGATACCCTAACTTAAATTTCTCAGTGCAATTTCTTTTGCAGTTTCATAAAGTGTATTTCACCAACCCTATGGAGTACATGCCTATGGAACATAATACAGCCTCATACTAGTTGTGATTTGGCATACGGGTCATGTTACAGGGTAGTCCATATTGATATGAAAAGATCTAGCAAAATGATGATAAACAGATAACATGTGTATGGTTAAATACTTAATTCCCTTGATTACCCAGCATCATAAATACCTGACTGCTACATCACATTTGCATGCATCTCCTCTTTCCTTCTCCCTCCCACTGAGGTCTCACTTTATCCCTCCTCCCTCTAGAATACATTAGCGTCAGGCTTGAACTGAAGCCAGCATAGGAAGCTTTGCAAGTGTTGGGAGGAGTGAATAAAGTGATGTGTGGTGTTTTTAAAATGAGGACATAAATGCAGCACATAACAGGACATAAGCATACAATATTAACTCTCACATACACACGCACAAGTTGGTTGTTGGCAGAGGTGTTTATTGAGCATATGATTAGAGTGTGTTTACCATCATTAATACAGTATCTCAGATCTGAGCAATATGTGAGTGAGAGCAAGGGGGAGAGGTCTGGAAACCATGGACACAAACATCAATCTGTCCATTTACATCAAGACATTTACTTTTTGTTTTTGACAAGGCTTGAGAAAACACATAGCCTTTGAATTTATTGAACTGAATTTAATTGATTGAAACATATCACATTTACTCTGCTTTTTATACCATCATGCATACACGTGTGTAATTCTGATGACATTTCAGATTGACTTCATTTTTTGTTAACAAACAACAGCTCCAGTTCAAAGAAAAAATTCTTCATGAATGTAGTTTGGCCTCTAAAATAGTTTATAAATTATAATGTTTGAATGTCAGTGCTCAATATTGAGCACTGACAAAAAAAAAAAAAAAAAAAAAAAAAAAAAAAAAAAGTACTCAATATTGAGGGATAGAAAAGCAGGGGACACTGAGCTCTCAGCCACAATGACCATTGGACTGCTACCATGGATTAGTATGATATAGAAAAATGCTTATCTCCTATGCACTACACACCATATGTATACAATGTATACAATATGTATATAACCTACGCACTATATGCTAATTGTCTGTTGCTAGATCAAATTGCATATATATAAAAAACGGTTATGACAATCTTGGCATATACCACAACTATATATGCAGACAGAAAAAAAAAGAAAGAAAAGTGCTTATTTCCTCACTGACTCATTTGTTGGCATTGTTGGAGAGCCTTGTCCTCTAGGCACTAAAGCATTTTTGAAAGTGGCATTATTGTAATGAATGGCTCACCACGGTAGATCCTATATCCACCATGAATGGTGTACACAGCATGCTTTCAAAAACTACAGGACATGACCATATCCCTCATGATCATATCCCGCTTCATACTAAAGAGCTGTAGAAATTTCAGGGCAAACAGACATCCTGCAATAGTTTGTGGTGATTCAGGCTCTTTCAGTGTTCTTTATGCAGGGCCTCTGATTGCTCTGAACCAAACTATTGTCTTTTGTCTTTTTTATCCTACCTTCTCTTGGCCATAAGCATAATTGGTCCAAATATCGCATGACTGGTTGTATCTCTGGTCAGTGGCCAACAAGTCGAGCTTGACTTTTGTTATGAACATTCACTGCTTGTTCTCTGTTAAGCCAACATGTCTAAACACGACACATGTCCAATAAACAGAAAATTCCCATCTTCTTCTCTACTTTGACTTAGAGGATAAACATGAATAACATCTCCTTCTTCTTTGTTTTCGTTTTATCACTAAATAAACAACTCCTCTGTCTTTTGGAAGTCTTTTTCACTCCCACTGAAGGCAACAGGTGACTTTTTTGCACCCCTTATCTGGAGTTGCATAAAAGGAACTCAATTTTTCATAGACTATACTGCACACAGTGTTCTAGAACATGCTTGTTGTTCTTTCTTTAAGTGTTTCTTCTTACATCTTTTCATATATACTGTTACTTTAAGGCCAGTGAGCCCAAACTCACGCTCTCTGTTGCTTGTGAAGCAGCGAGGTGCAAAGAAAAGACAGTACAGGTCAACTATGGTGGCTCAATCTGTAAATGGCTTGATGAATTGCGCCACCACAGATTGGTCACAGGGAATATTGGGAAAATGTCACCAGTGGACTAGCTTCCTATTAGTGGCACATCAGCACAAGTATCTAAGAGTTACAGAGTGGCAACAATAACATCAACAAAACACCCTGCTGTGACGTGGAACCAAGCATGCAGCTAGAGTCTGCGCTGTGTTCACAATGAGTAGATGGCTGGAGACTGAGATGTAAAGCACCAGCACATCACCTATTAGTCTACTAGACTGTTAGATCTTTGGATTAAGTGGAAGATGGTCTGATCAGAAATTCCTTCAAAGAGTTTGGACTGTCTGTGTCTTCTGATTGGAGCAAAGGCCCTCTCATCCACTGCTTTAAATGAGCTGGCAGATACTTGTCACAGTTTGATGGAAACCGACACTGCCCATGATGATGAGGATGATGATGATTAGAATATTGAGAAGAGGATAATGAGACAGTGCTGAACAAGACACTGTAGACACTGATATATTCCTCTTCAACAATGGATTTCACCCTGTGGATTGCTGTACAAAACTGAGACTAGAAATATCTTGGTCTTGGTGACATTTCATGAAAAGCTTTTCTGAAAAACTTACTGCTCACATTCTCTGTTATTGCTGACTTAGATAAATGTTGCACTGATGCCAAACAATTCACATTTGGTGAAATGATCCAATACCACCTGCAAAACGATCCCAGTATATGTAGCCGTAGAGATGTTAAAATGTTTTAGGGTGTGGGTGTTTCTTCACTGTTTCTTCAAAAAAGCAATTGAGAATGAAGGTTTTATGGTGAGTAAATCAGTTGGATTTCAAACTGATCAGAGCGTTCCATAGCAGCAGGGTGCAAGCAGGCAGTACAAGCTGAGCATAAGCAAGAGGGAGAGGCAATCTGGCTCTTTTGGATAAATTCTGCATGATAGAGGTGAAACCTTTATAAAACCAGCAAGCACTGCACAGTGGCAGTGACAGAGTACACAAGATGAAGGCAAACCTTCTCCTCTGAATATGTCTCCCTTTATTTGGTGTTTTTTTTTCATTCTCTCACTGCTCTCATCTCTCTTACTTTATCCTCTGCTTTTTTTTCCTCCTACCTTTCTGACTGCTATTGTTTCCATCTCTGTGTTGCTGTCTTTCTGTTTGTCTTTCATGATTCCATTTCTCCAACTCTACCTCTATCTATGTAGCTTTCTTTACTTTTCTCTTTTCTCATTGTTTCTCTTTTTAATACCTGTCTGTTTCTGTTTCTGTTTCTCTCTCTCTCTCTCTCTCTCTCTCTCTCTCTCTCTGTGATATTAATCTACATTGCATTAAAGGCTACAGGGTGCTCTCTAGTGGTATAATAATGTCTAGCCCCCTCTCTTATTTGTATTTTCCTATGCTGCTGTTTTCTTTCTATTAAATATAACTAGAATACTAGTTGTGAGCAGTGACACTGTTTCTGTGTTTGAAAGTTTTATAAGACCTCCATCATGAAACTAAATCAGTTATTGCCTAAAATCTTGTTATTTCTTTGACTTCAAATCTTAAATATTCTATATACTGGCTAGATTTTCCTTAATGTTTAATATATTCTGCCTTAAATCTAAGTTTTTCTTTGAGAGAAAACTGTGAAAATATCATGTCACCTTGTTTGGTAGCTGTAACTGGTTGTAACTGGTTTTCACAAGGCCTGCTGAACAGAAACTGAGTAATATCTAATTGCCTTACACTAAAATCCTTCATAGGTGAATAGATGAATGAAGACTATTTATTGTTTTCATTTCTTTAAACAGTTATGTATTCTCATGCCAGAACATATTGGATGTCAGCTGTTTGGAAGGCCATAGTTTTGTCTTCTTCAATCCAGTTCCTATCCTATAGGTTAAGAACTTGATAAATTTCTGCCCTTTTGTGTCTTGCTTTCTCCCTCTCTGCCTGTCTCTTATGTCTCTCTGCCTCCTGCTTTTTCTATCCCTTCTCTCTCTCTCTCTCTCTCTCTCTCTCTCTCTCTCNTCCCTCCCTCCCTCCCTCCCTCCCTAGCTCTTTCTTTTCCATAATAAATCTCTTATTCTTCTCCATCATCATTGTCTCCTGTGCTCTGGATTTGCTCCCTTTTTAGTTTTGATCCCCTCCAGCAGAATAATATTGTATGTCACAACGGGTCAGTGTCTGTGCATGTGTGAGCTCACACGCACACAGACACATGTATGTGCTGAAAAGCTTGCATGCACACACTTGGATGTGCATGCTCAAAGCAGACAAGTGTTGGTTTGTCTGTTGTCATTTATCTGCAAGTTCATTCACATGCACAATTTCACACACTGACACACACACACAGCCAAGCAATTGCTCCAGGCTGAGGCATGTCACAAGGTAATATACAAGTCTCTCCCAGTTCAGTCAATGATCAAGGCGTTCAATAAACCAGAGGTGTTGCACCTCAGACGTGATGTCTCATTAACTTGATGTCACATGTGATATCAAAGTGGATGGTGCTGTATGTCAGTATGTCACTATTTGACATAATGGCCTCCACTCTTAAGGCAATAGGCTATTCAACTGTGATCTTCTCCATTTATTGTTTGACAAGAATGGTCTCGTGATGGGAAAGAAAGTCTTTTTATGTCTGTCTTTTGTCTCATGGGAAATAGCAGCTCAGCATTTCGACGGATGTGCTGACTTGTAAAAGTAATGAATGAAACAAACTGTCAATTACTTACAGTTCAACCTCTCCAGCCCCCGGACTTCATTTTGCAAATTATTGACACAGATCATAATGTATTGTGTTAACAATGTGAGGCATCTTATATACCTCATAAAAAACAAAAAACTACCATCATCTAATACTGCGTCACATTTAGCCTGGTTATTTTTTTGTTGTGCATCAGAGTTGACACATTCATGCATGTAGACTTCATAACCACTGTTGCATGCATGTGTCCATGACCGGAGACTTGGATGCAAAACAGAAATAACTTTTGCATCACTGGTCCGGATTTTATTGTTTATTGATCATTGGTGATCATTATGCTGTTTTATTCTTATTTTGATTTGATCACAGACATTTAATGCATGTCAGTGACAGTGTCTATCAGTCCGCTTTTCCTGTCATCCAGGTTTTGAGAGGTTAAAGGCAAGTGGTTGTTTTAAAGGGAGGAAATGGACACGTTGGAAAACCTAATTCCCAGAAAGCTGAAAACGAGACAATCATGGCAGCCTCAGAGGCTTCTCCACAACTGGACGCAGCTAATTTTAATTATTTCAATGTTAAGTTAATTGCCAACACAGCACAACTCTGAATATGCTTTTCCCCATAGATCACAGGAACTTATCATGTCCCTTTTGACTCTCTAACTCTAACTACAGTGTGTGTGCACAATTTTTTAAGGACTTATACCGTTTATCTTTTACAATATGATTCTTGCTTAGAGTTTGGGGGGGGGGNTTTTTTTTTTTTTTTTTTTTGTGGTCAAAACATCTTTTAGCCAGGGGACTTTGATCTGGTCAGGAATGGCAGGTTGTAATGTCTCACTGTTAGTTTCTCCATCCTGACAGGTAAGCACTTAAATTAATGTGCATAGGCTCATACACACATGTACACATACAGGATTCATTCATACACATAGAGTTGAACATAGAAGCACTAAAATGTTTACGTGCCTCTTATTCATGCACATACCAATGCAAACACACACACACACACATACACATACATGCCTGACTCACTTGATATGTGTGTCCCAGTGTTATTATATGACAGCTAATCTCTGTCAGGCCTCCTGAGCCTCTGATGACAGCTGAGTGATTTTAGAGTTGAGTGGATTGCGTGTTTGAGCGATTTTGTGTCTGTCGTCCTTTCTGGTGCACCATGGGAAGTTCGACTTTAGAAAATGCTTATTTTCCTACACATCCTTGCACAGTATATACTGTCATTATTCCTCAGTTTAATATTGATGAGTTTCTTTTATTGGAACATGTATTGCAACGTTAACTATTATCAAGACTAGAAGAGGCAAGATAAAGTTCTGGTTCTAAAACAGAGACACAAAACATTTCCAAGTTAACCTGGAACTGAAAGGGCATTAAATAGTTAACCTTTCACTCAACATTTCATTCAACTAACAACCAATTGGAGAAAATAAGGTAGACAGGCTGCTGGGTAGGAAAAAGTGAGTGTGAAAATAAATGCCTCATACATACGTACATATACTGTATAAGTTATAGGAAGGATGCTTACCACAGCTAAAGCATTTTGCAGTTCTGCTTGTAGAAAATAATCTAGAATTTGAATTTCATCTTTTTTCCAGCATATCTCCATGCAGAAATGGATCATATTTGTTCAGTTGATAAGGTCACATTAACTGAAGCCTCACTGTCACTTAAATATGTATTAGGTATGCCATTGTGCATACCTGTATGTGTATGCACAATGTTTGTTACTTGATATGCCTTAATGTCCAAATTTTACATTATTTGACAGTGTTGTCCCATAAATTTTACCATTTGTATGACAAATCATGCACAGTTTTTATGGCTTACTGACATTATACAGTATAATGAAATACTGAAGTGCCATTTATGACAATATGATATATTTCCTCACTTGTCCTACATATGTTTAACTCCATTCTGTAACAAGTCCCTTTCCAAATGGCTTAATGTCTCCCTATCACCATCTGCCAATTTAGCATAATGACTGTAGAGGTTGTGATACAAATTACCATCATTTCCTTAACTCTCCATATATCCCGAGACTTAAAGGAGAGCTGTATAATGTAAGCCTATAAGCTTTCACCAATTTACCATAATGACTTCAGAGATGATGATAAAGATTACGCTGATTCTTCCAGCAGATAGAGCCAACAGTAAATCAGCCAAGTCCTGATTAGATCCTACAGCCTAGGGTGAAGCCATCACAGTGCTCAGGAGAACAATCAAGACAAAGCAGAGGAGAAGTGGAGGGAGGGTAGAAGATATGGATAGTGAATTGGTGCTTAGGGAGCAGAAAGGAGGTAGAGTGATGAGGAGAGAAGAACTGAAGGAGATGTGAAGCCTGAGATACTGCAGATGGGGGGAAAGGAAAAGAAGAGAGCAGAGAGACAAAGGTAGAGGATAAGTGATGGAGAAGTAAAGAAAGAATCAGTGGTCAGGGATCTGGATGAAGGAGAGGAGAGTGAGTTAGGTAGAGACAGGATATGAATATATTTTTAAACAATGTTTTACTGATACAAACAGTAAAAATCGTTATTTTCCTACTGCTATAATGGACTTGAGGGTACATTAACTGGTAGGGCAAAAAACTTCTATTATAAAAATAAAGGAAGGATTCAGACAGATTGAGAGATGAGTGGGATTTGTCTGTCTCCAAATGAGGCCTCTCCTTCAGTCACAATGATGTGTTAAGTGGCATGAGTCATATTTTTCCTCACAGTTAAGACTTCATTATATGCTGCTTTTATTGCAAATATTCCAGTATAAGTATCCCACCCCCCCACCCCACACACCCTTAAGCACAGGGGTGAGGAGGGATGGAGAGTAACAGAGAACAGAAAATAAAGAGCAGAAAAGAGGGTGGATGGATGGATGGATGGATGGATGGATGGATGGATGGATGGGTGGGTAAAAGAAGAGAGCCTATTTTTAGGAAGTGGTGAGGATGATAGAGGAATGCAGATGAAGCAGCCAACAAGGAACATTATAGAAAAAGAAATAGTTAGAGTTGTTGGAAATGATGGAGGCAGTACAGCGAGAAAGACTAATGAATGGAGCAGTGCTGGGAAGGTAAACACAACAAAGAAGCTAAGCGATGAGCAGACAGTATGTGAGAATGACAGTACTAAAGACTGCATTCTTTTTATCACCATTTATCTCATCTCCTTCCCATTCTTTGCTTCTCTCTTCTCTTCCTCCATTTGTTTCCTTCCATTTCTCTTTACCTGCCAGCTACGGTCCTCAATATTTAATTTAAAAAAAAAAACACACAGATAAAAGCATTTCATTATGTATAAAGGATTCACTCCCCCATTGGAATGGCATAACGCCCCCATCATCACACTCTGTCACATTTTCTCTCTTTTCATTAGCAAGTTAAATATGTTGAGCAATGTGATGCAAGGTGGATGGGGTAAGATTTTGTTTCAACAGAGCATATTAATGAGCCTCACCCAAGATAACCCAGTTTGTGTGTGTGTGTGTGTGTGTGTGTGTGTGTGTGTGTGNCGCGCGTGCGTGTGTGTGTGTGTGTTTGTGTGTAGGTGTATGTATGTGCTCTCAACTTCAAGAGGCACCTGTTTACCCTCTTCAGCTGCAGGCAATGAATGATCTGTCAGCAGCAGGGCTGTGTGTCTGTATATATGTACTTTGTGTGTATAATGTTGAGTGTGGGTGTGTGTGTGTGTTTGTGTTTGTGTCAGCGACATTATTCTTTAAGGATCTCCTGCCAACCAGCCATTGGTCAGAGAGTTGCCAAGGTTACCGAACCAGGTGGCCCAGCAGTGTTTAGCTACAGATCAGCTCTCTCTCTCTCTCTCTCTCTCTCTCTCTCTCTCTCTCTCTCTCTCTCCCTGACAGTTTTCAGGTTTCAAGGCAGCCTGAAGCTACAATAGGTGAATTGTAGTACCTCTTAAAATCTGCAGTGTTCACTCTTTTCTTCCCTCCATCCTCCTTTACTTCCTTCATCCTTTTCTTCCTAGCTACTCTTGGTTCTCATTCTCTGACTGACTTGTTTTTGTTTTTAAAGTCACTTCTAATGTTTTATTTTTTGACAGAGTACTTCTGATCCAAATCCATGACATGATGCACTTACAGGAGATTTAGACTTGACCAGTATGATTAGATTTTTTGAAACGCTAATGTCATATCTTTACGTTTGTCAAGTATTTCATTGTATTTGAATGAAATTCCTGCAGAGGCACACTAGTTTGAGATCTATTTGTCACCATGCCTGAATATGGCTGCTACAGTATCCTCTGTAATAATCCAGCTCCTCTACTAAGACCAGAAAATGCCTGTTTGGCTGCTGGGCTCTCTCATTTTCTATTTTCTCAGTGCAAATCACCCTGACAGGAAAAAGAGAAAGCTCTTTTCCTGCAGAGTCTGATAGCTCATTAGGATTCAACACAGCGAGTCCAAACAGCAAACATATTTTCCTGCTGTTACAATCCTCTGTCTGTGTGATGACAGTGTTTCTGTGTTGTGACTCACATTCACGGAGAGCAGATGAAAGGAGGAAGCAGAAGATGCCAATGATGGAGAATTTAGACTATACATTAAAAAGAGAGAATATTAGGGACAGAGAGAGAGACTTTGGGAAGGGGAAAATGATGCTGACATAATAAAAAACACATATGTGCAGAGAGAGAGAGAGAGAGAGAGAGAGAGAGAGAGAGAGACTATTCCTTCCAAATGGATTGATGGAACTAATGAGAGACAGAAGGAAAGAAGAAGGGAGTATGACTTAATAGCATCATAGTATTCATAAATGAAACAACAAAGAAGAAAACAAATATTATGCTCTTTATCTCACCCCTTCTTTATTTTTATCTATATTTGTATCTTCCCTTCTCTAATTATGAATCCTACTTGCCTGCCCGTCCACTTCTCTCTCTTCTGCTAGCCAACACTCCCACGCAGCCTTCTTACAGTTTGTTCTGTCACTCCCCTTCCGTTTCCCACTTGCTCTTTTTCTCTCTTGCTCTCTCTTTCACCTTTCCATATCTGTTTTTTCTCATTCCTTTTTGTTTTGTGCCATACCACCTGTCTGTAAGAATGAAAGTGGTTAACAATGAAATGAATGAAAATCAACAGATGTAAAGTGAAGATGGCAATTAAAGGGCTGTTTTTGTGTGTGCGTGTGTGTGTACAGTATGTGTGAGGATGCATGTGTGTGTGTGAGAGCATGTTTGTTCCCATATGTTGTGTGTGTAGGCATATTTGTCATTGTGTAGGCATGGCTACACAAACACTGTCTCTCTCTCTCTTTCCATTCCTGTATGTGTGTGAATGTGGGTGTGTTAATTGAATTTTCTTATTCCCAGCAGGGATATAACAAATCTTCACTTATCATTACACTTTAGCCTCTCTGAGATTAACTGAGACCGGGGAATGGAATATGTGTGTGTATCTGTGCTGAATCTATCATACATGCTGTAATGTTTTAGAGAGAGAGAGAGAGAGAGAGAGAGAGTGAGAGAGAGCACTGAGCTGTAGATCAGAGAGGCAAGCAAGTGAAGAGATAAATTGAGGATAAATAAGGTACCTACACTATCTGTTATAAGTGATGGGAAACCCTAAGAAAAGCAAAACCTTGTGATTTTCTTTTGTCCACTGACCAAAACAAAACCTTGCCCAAATGTCTCTTTACTCTAAGACTTAGTTAACCCAGAGTTATATATTCCCTAAGCTTCCAAGGATACTTATTCTTTACTTTGATTTATTGTCGCACCTGTGATCTGTATGTATTTTACAACACTCCAGATAATCATTCAGGTGAATGGGAAGTGGAGATATAAAATTGCATCAGCAAAAATAATCCTCAAATAGTTTCTGAAAGAAAAATACATTTTGCCAGACAACAAAATCTGCTTTAAGTGGAAAACAGAAGCTTCAAAGATTTCCACTCTGTTTCAGTAATAGTAAAATAGTAATTTCATTCTTCTTGTGCTTGATGGATACAAGACTTAAACTTTACAAGAGCAAACACCTCATATCTCCAACCTCTTTATGATCCCGTCCTTGATCCACAGCTTAACAAATTAAACCACAGTCTTGTCAATGCTTCGCCTTCACTGTTAGCCAAGTGCCCCATGACATGTGATGGTGCCACCCGCCTCTTTTTACCTGTGGGAGTCAGGTCTTGTAACACATGGAATGTTCATGCTATGCTATCCAAATCTTGCCCTGATTATTAGTGACGAAAACTAGAGCTCTCTGCTTGTCCGCAGGATGCACAACCAAGCATGGATGCACCACAACCAGGACGTGAATGCAGGTCTCTGATGGTGGACAAGTGCTTTATCCTGAGCCACCCATACACCTGATAGCAAAAACTGAATTTTATCATTAATCGTTCTTTCCTGAAGTGATTTATCGCCCTGCAATTTTAACCAAACTGTACAAAACAAAAGTAGCCAAAAAATCAAGGCTTGTCTTTGAGTTGGAATTCAAGTACTACACTTTGTAAGGTACAAATAAAAGTGAAAAAGCAAACATATAGACAGTACATAAATAATTCTTGACATCTATCTACAGTATTGCTATTGTCTTTAGATTCAGTTCGTTTTTATTTACCAACCCAGTAGTAACAATGACTGCTCAGGGTTCAGCTTGGTTGTATAAGTCTGCTCATTCTGCATTCTGTATGATCTAAAAGCATTAGTTTGAGTCTGATTACTCTGACATCTCCCTAATAAAAAAAAACACCTACAGTAATGAGCTTCCTGCCCTTAATTATATCTCCCCACACATTT
Source organism: Lucifuga dentata (assembly GCA_014773175.1). NCBI lineage: Eukaryota > Metazoa > Chordata > Actinopteri > Ophidiiformes > Bythitidae > Lucifuga > Lucifuga dentata. The sequence continues at coordinate 31,691 of VXCM01001522.1, read as the reverse complement.
AATGAGACAATTCCCCTTAATAAGCCTGAGAAGGTAGATGCTTTGCAAAAAAAAAAAAAAAAAAAAAATCACTCAAACAAGGATGTACTTGGCTTAGAGAGCATCAGCAGAGAAAACACCTAAAAGTCAACCCAAGAACAAAATAAGATGAGCTGCAGAATTTAGGTTTTGGAAGAAAAATTGGGAAATTAGGAGAAAACCTCAGTGCCAAATTATCAGCTATCATCCATGTACAGTCGCTAAAATTAAGGTTTTGCTTTTTGGAATGTTTTGGATTTACTCTTTTCCTTGACAAAAGACCAAGATCCAAACATATGTATATTAGGATACATATAGCTGATTACTAGTGAATTAAAATGCACTCACAGTTTGGCTAGAAAAATATGAAGGAGAGTGCAAAAGCAAATACATCTGCTTAATAAGAGGACCCAAACACAAACACAAAGAGCATAATTGCTAAACTTAGACAATATTAATATTAATCAAAGTGGCAAACATTCCTACCAAGTTGAAGAAAAATAACATTTTAAGCACATTTTTCATCTTCCTGGTCCGTGTCATGGCTAGCCAGTTTCATCACCAAAAGCCTATTTAGATAATATCTGAACTGATAAGATAAATAGGACAAAATAGAAAAAAAAAAAAAAAAAANGCTTTTTTTTTTTTTTGTTTGAGGGAAGCTGCAAGACCAGATTGTAAAAGACTTAGAGAGCAAAGTGTTGGAATAGAAAAAGATATAAATGTTTGGTGAAGGGATATCTGGTTACAAGTGACCCCTCTTTCTTATCCTCACCTCACCCATAACCTTCTCCATTTCTCATCCTGTGCAGCCTTTTGTCATTTTCTCTGCCACACTCTTATTATCTGTATCCCTCCATCTCCCCCTCCTTTTTTCTCTGCCTTAGCACGTCACTTTCTCCCCAATACTTTATTCCACTCTTTCTATTTTCCCACTCCCCTTTCCTTTGTCCATTCTTCTTATGTCTTCCTCTTCCTTTTCACTTTCCTTTCTATTCCATCCATCCTACTTCACCTCTTTTCCCCTCCACTCCCTACTCCTCTCCTTCCTTTCCTACTTCCTCATCTCTTCCCTTTCGCTCCTGGGCTTGTAGACAGTGTCAAGGTGTTAGTGCCATCCATCCTCCCCCTTTCTCTCCCTCATGTCCCTCCATCTCTCTTTCTCTACTGTCTTCTCATTTTCATGCAGCTCACTATGCAGCCATGCTCTGCATCTTTATCTCTGTCTGTGGGGGAGGAGGTGGCCGAATGCCAGCGACTAATGGACTTTTGGAAAACACAGACAGCCATGCATCACAGTCCTGAGAAGAAGGCAGAGAGAGGGAGGGTTTGGAGTGAGGCCCAGGGAGAAAGGTTTGGAGAGAGAGATGGAGGAAGACGAATAACTCTAACAGAAAAAGTGGTAGTGAACGACATAATTTTTCAAATCATGAGTTGTTTGTGCTCTGCATTGGTGCGTGTATGTGTGCGGTGTCCATCCATGTCAGGATGTCCTAATGCTTATGGCAGCAGTGATCAATAATGAGATCAGTAAACCATTCTTTTTACTTTGAAAGTGTACGCTGAACAACACTTCCCATAATTCATCTACGCAGCCTCCTCTGCTAACATTAGCATAATCCTGCAAACTAAAAAGAAGATCCAGAGATTTTTCATATTCAACTTTGCCAGGTGTGGCTAAAACACAAGCTAATGAAGCATTTCTCAGTGATATAGATCAATAAATAATCACTGACCCTTTGGCTTGCTTTTTATCTAAACAAAATTTATAACTGCACAATTTGACAAATTAAGTATTCAACAGTAGTACTGACAAAGTGAACATCCAAAAGTTTAACCTTTTGACTTCCTGTTACTTCACTATTTGCAATTTATGCTACAAAACTCAAATCTCCTCATAAAAAAGTTAGAGCCCTGGTAAATAAGAGATGGGTCAAATTAAATATTCATAGAAACTAAGAAAGAAATTAATGAATTAGACCAAAAAACTGTTTGAATGTCCTAAATAGAAGGAGCAGCTTGTTTGTTGAGTGAAAATTCAGCTGAAGCCCGGCTCATATTGTACCAAAATGGAGAATGCCTTTACATCAGGCTCCAAGAACACAACATGGCCACTTACATCAAACATGTTTTGTAAAATAAGGCAAAAGTTTGTCATCTACTGTGCAGCTTAAATTTACACACTTAGGAGAAGGTATCATGGTCTGGGCTTGTGAAGCTCCAACATCATGACTTAAGCCTCCATACCTGATGTGACCCCTCCACCTCCAAACCAGGATTGCTAACTCCCAATGAGTCATGACGTGCTGTGTATCTCATGACATCTCATGTTATAAAGAGCACTTGTGGATTATGATACTTAACTATATTTCTGCATAGTTATCAAACAGGCACCTAATATCCATTTTTATATTGAAAACATTGCATAAAGTAACATTGCATAAAGTAACTTCATAAAATATATGAAACATCAAGAACACAATCAGCATTGAACTGTTATGGTGTTTTACCATTTCTGGAGAAACTGGTTCTCTGCTACCTTAAAAGGCTGTTTATAGACACACTACACAGAGTACTGAGATGAGAGAGGGCTGTCAGTTTTAACTTGAGACTTCACACATGCACACACACACTTGCTCTGTAGTCAGAGCAGAGATCATTTCAGACAACTATACTCATGGACTGCATCAGGAAATCCATCTGTAATAACCTAGTGCCACTCATCAATCCATCCTTCAGGTCCATGCCAGTCTGCAGCAGAACTCATCAGACTGCAGGACATCTCTGTCCACGTCTACCTAATGCCTTATAAGGGCAGAAAGTCTCATTTGTCAGACCATTTGCATTCAGATCAGGTCTGTTGTAGTTGAACTCTGGGACAGGTTTCTGTGAACCACATTCATAACAATGAATTCTGGATAATGCGGTGTCTGATCTTCCTTTCTTTACAATAGATGTTTAAGTAGTAAAGACACCCAAAATATTCCCACTCCCTCTCAGTGTTACATACATACATATGTGACTGGTCCATGTTAACATCAGTGTTAGCAGGGACCATGCACAGTAAATAAAGACTGGTCAAGCAGCATTATAATAGCAGATGATTTTAGCAAATACTGGCTGTTCGTGGTTTTGGCGTGAATGTGGCTGTGGAACAACTCAAATTAAACTGTTGTGAAGTATTGGCACAGCATGTCAGCGAGCCTGTTAATTGAGAGTGAGGTTCTATTCTCGGATGTCAGGTCTTCTGCACAAGGCTCATTGAGATTCATTCATACTTCAACAGTATTTCTGGTCCTATGTGTAAAATTTCTTCCAAAATTCAAATCATTCAGGAATAAATAGCAACAGTTGAAAATATCTCACTCCATTTAATTACCCTGGGGATAAGATGGAGCTACAGTTAGTGATGGTGTGAGATCTCTCATGCACCTAAATCTGTAAGCGAGCATCAATCATCGTTTTCTCTCTGTGCTCCCATAACTTTTTCTCTCTCACCATTCCAATTAAAACTCCTCCAAATCAGGTGTGCATCTACCACATTATCATATGCAAGTTTTTATACACCAATGATATAATAACATGCTGTAACTTAAAGTTGCAAAAAAAAAAAAAAANAAAAAAAAAAAAAACATTTTACATCTTTAAAAAAAATCATTGCTACCTGGGTGGTTATACATAATCCAAATACAATATGCATCTGTATTTTCCCTGGCAATGATTAATTTGTGGTGTGCAGTGCTTCTGACACTGTACTCACAATTTGGCACCAAACCTCACAACTAAAACCAATATTAATGAACTTAATTTAGAGTGGTTGGCAGCTTCTCATTGGTGCCTTGCTGTAGCTGGCTTTTAATCAGCTATTTGTATTCTAAAAAAAAAACTGCTTTGGCAGCTAAGAAGTTGGCAGAAGACATTTGCATTCTGTCCTGAGTCTGCAGAGTGTCCAGTTTGTTGATGTTAGGCTAACTTCCCTGCATTGGCTAAATATGCTGTTCTTCTGGCTTCTTTACAATGATCTCTGAGGTGCTGTGGAGTGGTTTGCAGCTGAGTGTGATGCTGTCAGGATGATGCTGGGGATTTACCAGACAGAGGCCATGGTTAAGCCTAGAAAAAGATGGCCTGCGCCATCCAGGTTAGGGTTGAGCAGCATCTGGAAATGGATGATTTCTTGCATCTTGGGATTAATACCTAGGTTTCTATTTAGATATTGCACACATTTTAAGTAAATTCCAAAAAGTTAGATAAATAAACTAACAGAACATGACATTTTAAAATTATAAGAACACCAGTAACTCTGGTAAATCATGGCATTTTCATTGTTGCTTCCTGACTAAGATCTCTTCCAGCTGCCCTGGAGTCAGAGAGGGAGATAAACTGCAGTAAGGCTCCATAACTGAATTTAAACAAGGATGTTGGAGTTTTTTCATGCACAAATTCAAATGCAAGCATAAAAATGTGTGGATACTACTACTGATGAAATTTACCACCAGTTAAGTGGAGTGACTGCAGCAGTTCGAGAGCCACATAGCAAAGGTTTTAATATACCTGCTGTTCTTTGAATTCGCTGTCATGGGTACCATCTAGGAGTTTTCCCAGTGGCCCAGGATAGTGAGCAGCCTGCCCAAATGTGTTTCTATGAGAGAGCCACTTTTACTGAATACCACATGGCTCATTAGTCTGTGGTCATGGTTCACCTGCATGTAGTCATGTGCACACTCATCCTTACCTGGTTTTGATAGGTGTTTGTTGACCCTTTAAATAGTGTGGTGGTTAAAGATGTCTGACTTACAAGCAGGAGCAAGGTTCAAATCCCAACCGTGGTAGTGTTTATTCTCATGCTTCAATGATTGTTAGCTTTATATTCTTGGATGTGAGTGCATGGCCTGACCTTTGTGAATATTTTTTTCATTCCCAGTTCATCCCTGTTTCTGACCCTTATCTGGTCATGAATTGGGCAGTGATCAAAAAGACTGAGAATGCAGATACAAACTGCTGAAATGAGTTTTCTCCACAGAATGGCTGCCCTCATTCACCTTGACATAATGAGGAACTCAGTAGTCCAGGGAAATCTTAAAGTGAAGCCACAGAGCCTCAGCATTGGCTGTGGTGATTTTGACTGAGTGGATGGATGGATGGATGGATGGATGGATGGATGGATGGTTGGATTCTAGCCAGAGCAATCTATTTTACATAATGCCATTGCAGTTACACCAAACAAAAAGGGAAACAGCAAAAAGTCTGTGGTTTTCACATAGGAGGGATGGGTGAAGAGAAGGAATATGGCTGACAGTATCTCAGCTTTACAGTCACTAAGTCTTTTCCACAACTGAGAGAAAAGGGAGCGTCTCTGTTTCTTTATTTCTGTGGGTGCACTCCAAGTTCTTATTTCATTTCCACATTTTCCTCACTTGCGTCTTTTCCTTGTGTCTTATGCTGCGTTCGACAGACCTCGGAACTCAGATTTTTCTGACTTCTTACTTGGAAAAATGCATTGGAATGGCACTTAAAGTCGGAGCTTTGGCTGGGAAGCTAGGACAAAATTACCAACCGACTTACCAAGTATGACATCACTCAACATGGTAGTGCCTGTGGAAGTGAGCTTTGTGAATAGAAATGATCAGCTAACAGGCAAATAAGTATTTTTTCTTGCGTGAAATTTAAAGAAAAAGGTCAGAATATATCGCCAAGTTAGCTATCTATTTGGTATCACTTTGCCGTTGATAGTAAGTATAAATAATTTCATAATATTACTTCTCTGCATAAAGTTTAATACCAAAACAGTGATTAATACATTGTAAAAACAACACAACCAAACAGTCATGTTGTCTAACTTTACTTTAGTTAGTATTTATTATAAGTTTAATTAATTTTTACAGTATTTATTGGTGTTCAGCTATGCTTTTTTGATTACATTTGGCTGGAACGGTTTGAGGTTGGAAGTTGGAGCTTCCAACTGGGAGAAATTTGACTTCCGAGGTCTGTCAAACGCAGCATTAGTATGGCCACTAAAGATGCAAGGAAAAGATGCAAGGAAAAAAAGCGAGGACATAAGTGAGGAACAACGATTTAAGAGAAATGAAACATCCTTGCTCCTAAAGCAACGTGAAGTGACGTGACTTGTCACACAGCTGATCAGAGCGCTTGGAGCTGCTGTGTTTTAGTTTCTACAAGACAATAAAATAATGAAATATTCTCCTTTGAATATTATACTGTAACAACAGTTTGACAAATGTCCATATGCAGAACAATCTGACTTTATAATCTACAGATCATCACATTTTTAAGTGTGTTTCACTGCTCAGAGAGTTAAAATATAAATGTTTATCAGCGTTAGTGAACGTTTCCACGTTTTATTAAACATTTCAGCGGATTTTGTTGGAACAGATCAGTACAGCTGGTTGTGACGAATTTTGTTGTTTTATATTTCTTTATCATTTGGAGCTGCACTCCAGTCATTTTAAACAGATGATCAATCAGACAAAATTAAATGTAAATAATCAGAGTAATTTTACACCTGAGTTATTGTTATTTTTCTATTCTCATGTTTGATGAAACTCATGTCGTTATATTAAGAGCGTGTCGGTGTATCGGATCTGTCCAATCAGAAACAGACTTCCAGTAAAGGGGTGTCACTGTCTAGTAACAGACTTCTGCATAGGAGCATCTCGGGTTTCCTCGCTCATGTCTCCTCTGAAGAGCCTCCTCTATCCTTGCTCCTCCATCCTCAGAACAGAAATAAGTGCTTTGGAACTTAAAGATGGCGGACCAGATTGGTTTCCGGGTCACACGTGGATCGAGGAGCGAGGAGAAATTAAATAAAAACTTGAAATGCACCCTGTGTTTCATGGATTGCAGTCTTTGTGTCTGTGTAGTAAAGAGTGCCTTATTGTGAGTACTTTCATAGAGGTGTTTATTCTGTTTTGCAGATCAACAAGTTTTAACAGAATTTTCCATAATGAGGTTATGATATGTTCATGAGTCTGAGTTAAGCCTCTACAGTAGATTAGACTTGTTAGATTCCTGAGGGGGGAAGAAAAAAAAAAAAAACATGTTCAGCCTCTTGTATGCTTTTTTCTCTTTGACTTTGCTCAAATGTCTGTCTCGCTCTGCTGTGTCTGTCTCTGTCTCCACAAGATTTTGCTTCTGCTTCATTTTCCAGTCTGTTTCTGTTTACAGTAACTTTCTCGGTTTGGCTTCCCTGCCATGCAGATGATGATGTTGATTCTTTTGAAGCTAAATTGCAAAATGAGAATTGTTGGTTTTGCATGTTTTTGCTAACTGTGGCATTTCTTGATTTTGTTTGGTGGGTTTTGTTTTGTTTGGTGTTTTTTGTTTGTTTGTTTGGTTTGTTTGTTTTTTGTTTGTTTTACTGACACATTAAATCATGGACTACCCTACTCTGTTTGCTGTTTTATTTCTCTCTCTCTTTGGCTGTCTGTGTTAGTACCTTTCTCTTTCAAAAGACAAAAGACTAAAATAAGAAAAGTACCTATAGACCGGGGGCATACTTTCTCCTAAGTTATTCAGAAGTTTCAGTTCTGCTCTACATTAACTCAAGTAAAGGAGGAACTTTTCATTCTTGCCATATAAAGGCTTTGAATAAAACATTTGTGATTTATTTCCACCTTAAAGGAAGGGGAACTAAGCTGCTGAATCAGAGTAATGTGCTGCTGTGAAGATTTAGCTTTTAAAATGCTGAAGTTACAATGGGCGAGATTCATATAAAATCACGCTAACTACACAGTGTCACACAAAATAAGCACAGTGATAATTGTTACTAGTAGACATAGTTGTCCCATTACTGACATGTTGTAAGGTATGTCACAGGTAAAAAAAAAAAAAAAAATGAAGACCACCATGTTAAGGGATACTTCATATTTAAGTGCAAAGCTTTATATTGCTTCATCTGGTGTCAAAGAGAAATTGACATGTTAAATCTGCAAAGCAAACATAAATTCTCTGCTTTAGAGCTCTGCATTTTAAGAGCTCAACACTAATATAAGACAGATTTACACNACACACACACACACACACACACACACACCACCTGTGCCATGAGAATTGTGTGTGAGATCAAAACTCGCCACTTAAGTACACTGTCTGTTCAACTGAGTGGGCTTAAATATCAAATTTAGTGACACAAGTACAGGTTAACATGTCCTCAGATTTCTTTCTGCTGAAATTTACCTCCAGACTAAGACAGGTCTGAATTTTTGCATGACTGTGTGTTTTATGAATCGCTTCCCTGACATGTAAATAAGGAAATACTGTAGCAATGCCTCCTTTTTCAAGGCAAACACTAAAAGATGCTGGTAACAGGTGTTTATGACTGAGGGAACATGGCTGTGAGATGACATTTGCCATTACCGACACATTAAGTCTGGCACTCTGTTTTATGAATCCCGCCAAAAGACTCTCCTTGTATCCAAGATGATGCCAAGATGTCATTTAATAAAACATTGTGTCTCTAAGCCTCTTGTGGAAAAGCCAAGACACTAATTTGAATAATGTTTTATATAATTTATATTGTGTCATAAATAATAGACTGTATTTGTGCTGCATTGTTCTTGTCTGTCAGTCTCATTTTGATGTGTGATTAATTCAGACTTGTACATGTCGAGTCTGTCACCTTCCAGGGTTGACATTCAATCAGCCCTGTTGGAAAAGTTCACAGTGCAACACACTCCCTAGATTTCTGCTTCTGAAGAGGAGATGCTGCTGCTTTCACATCACACAGCTGAAGGATTTCAGTCCAGCTGTGTTAAGCAGCAGCTCACCCATGGTGGTCCAGCTTATTATTTATTTTTAGCCTTTCAACCACAAGAGGAGTAAATTATGGTCCATCTTTATTAAAATGTCCATTTTGTTATGTACCCGTTGTACAGAAACAGTGAGAGCACATCAGATAAGAACAGAATAGACTCAGATATAATTGTCCTGTAGGGGGACTTTACAGACAGGGTTTTCAATAAAGATCATAAAAATGCATAATGAAAAAACACAGTAAAACCAACTTTCCCCAAGTAAATATTAGATAAACATTAATTTTGGCAGATAGATAGGAAGTCAAAGCATTCTGTAGAGCAATTAAATGTTGAAAAATACACATTTTTTGCAGAGGGAAGGAGTGGTGCATAGTTTCCTGCAAATTGGAAAATAATAGGGATAAATAAAATTTCAGCTTCTTTTAAGTTTTAGTTTACATCCCTGGCTGAGATGAAACTCATGACCTCCTCGGCCTGAAATCATGTTTGTTAAAATAGGTATCCTGGTCTGAGTATATTAATCAGCATATTGTTGTCCCATTATAGACATGTTGTTGAAAGGTGTGTCACCCGGTAAAAGCCAATGAAGAATAGTGTGGTAATGAGTTGCTTCAAATTTAAGAGCCACGCTTTAACTTGGCGCCTTGGCACTACATATGATGTAATCACAGTGCCCGCACCATGGCGCTCTGGGCCTCTGCAACGTTGTGTTACATAGTCACGCAACTCCTAGATTTTTGCAACTTGGTGCAAGAGGCATGAGTGGCGTGCTGTTTAAAATGGAGGAGTTGGAAGGTAGACTTGCCGAGCTGGTGTGGACATTGTAAGGATCACCACACGGCGCAAAACTCCTGGAATGAAATAGTAACTGCACTGGGCAAAGATAGGAGTTTTTGCCATAAAATTTGGAGAAATATGTGGGATCATTTTGAGACTACTTCCTGCTTGACATACAGTAGTATTTCTTTATACTCCCCCCCTGTCGTTTCAGAGAATATTGCAATGAATGTGTAAGTATAAAATGCCTTCACTGTCTGCAGAAGTGTGCATAAGCCCCCTCACAAAAGTACAACCAAGGCTTTATACTACTTCATCTGGAATCAAAGTGAAAGTGACATGTTAAATTAACAAAGAACATATGAGAGATACAGTAAGAGATCCAAATGGGAGTTCAGCACACAGTAGAAGGGTGTGATGTGTGTGTGTGTGTGTGTGCGCGCGCGTGTGTGTGTGTGNTGTGTGTGTGTGTGTGTGTGTGTGTGTGTGTGTGTGTGTGTGTGTGTGTGTGTGTGAGACAGAGAGAAACAGAGTGCAACAGATAAGGCTTGAAGAAGAGGAGTAGAATTTGTGTGAGATCAGATCAAAACTCACCATTTAAATATGGGGTGGGCTCATATACCAGTATCATATCACTTACATATGTGAGGCAAATGCATAAAGAGGCCAGTAACAGGCATTTATGAATGAGGACACGTGGTTGCATGATGCTGTTTTCCCTCATCGGCACATTAAATCTAGCACTGTGTTTTATGAATTCCCCCATAATTCACCATGGGTTATGTGACTTTACAAGTGAGCTTCAGTCATCACATCTATTCTGTGAAGATTTGTCGTCTGGCTACTACATGACCACTTTGAGCTCAACATCAGGTTTATGGTCTGTTAATGAGTTGCATCTACTTTTAAAAGAGATAGTTAATAATAAATAACCAGTTACTTGCTAAGACTGTAAAAAGAAATCAGTGTAGTTCATTTTCAGCAACCAAGTTAAAAAAATATATAAAATAGGAACATTTAAAATTACTTTGTCACTGAAGTGTTTAGAATGTTTAGAATTTGTTCATATTATAGTGATGATAATGGCCACACAAAGCAGGATATAGTAAACTCAACACGTCACACATCAATTACCAAGTAAATTCTATGTTGCCATCATTGTGGTCTGTGTCGCCCCACTGTTGCTCAGCAATGCTGTTAATAAAGACAAACGGCAAGTAGATGAGCTTGCAGGGTGTTTTTTGTGTTATACCCATGTGCGTGTGCGTGTGTGTGTGTTGTGTGTTATGTACAGAAAATAAGTGCACATAAACACATTGGGGAGGAAAAAGGCATGATTCATAACAAATGTTACACGAGACTTCATGAAAAATACAATTGAAAAATACAGTTGAACAAAGAGAAGATAAAATGGAAAGAGAGAGAAATAATAATTTTTCTGCCAGATTGTACTAAGGGTGATATCTTAGTTTTGGCTCACTGATCTGTCTCGGATGATCCGTCTCTTCAACATCTGTCTCCAATCACTCCTCTCTTATACTATCACATTTCTCATCAGCTTAATGGGGACTGAGCAAAGATTTACAAACAGTATGCCAATAGGCAATTAATTTCTGTATTTTTTCCTTCTTCCTGGAGAAACAAAGAGGACTAATGACAGCTGAGGGTAATTAAACAACAGAGAAAACAAAAAGAGGACAGGGATTGAAGAAGTTGTCAGATTGCGTCGCAGGGGATGGTGGTGACTGTTGCCACAAGAGCAAGCAGGCAGACGGAGCGCCCCATGAGGGATTGATGCCACCTGTGTGCCAGACTTTCATCATGTGAGATCTGGGCGAGAGAGTCTCAATTTGTGTTGCTTGTTGGGAGTGCTTATTCATCTCAGAGTGAAGTGAAGCAAGTGAAGCATTTTTCTGGCTGTAGTTCTTTTCTTTTAATGCCCAGATGGCTCAGAGTGCAGACTGCATTGATAGAGGCATCCGTCAAAACAGATTGGTGAAGGATAATTAGAAATAAATTGGAAATATTCGTTTACCAAACCACTGAAATGTAAGCCAACCAATCTTTATCATGGGACACAATTGACTAGAATAAACTAGACTAAACTTCAGTTGAGTTGAATTGAATTGAATTCAACTCAACTCAACTCAACTCAACTCAACTCAACTCAACTCAACTCACTGTGTTCATTCTGTTTTTTCCAGACAGATTGTCCTGAAACAACCTCCCTTGCAAATATTGATGCAAAGTGAAGCAGATACTGTGGGAAGGAAAGAGGAGGTGCGCTCTCTCTCTCTCTCTCTCTCTCTCTCTCTCCTGTGTCTTGATTCACTTTCAGCTAATCTTATCTTTATGCAGATCTTAACATAACTGCAGGAACCCAGCTAGCACAGACTAAGGCAATATTTGGCTGGGGAGCAGCTCCCATTGTAATGTACTGTGATTTGACAAATAAGGGCAAAAGCAGTATAGAGCATGTGGGATGCAAGCTAAATAAAAGATTTTAAAAAATGAAAGAGACAGAGCTAGCTGGAGGATAGACAGACATATGTTTAGAGAGAGAGAGAGAGAGAGAGAGAGAGAGAGAGAGAGAGAGAGATTATGTAATGTTTACATAATGAGATAAGCTATTGATTCTTATTGTCACAAGATGTGAAGAAGAAGATGCAGAAGTGGGTTTAATTGGGTTCTCATGTGTTGGATGACAAATATTCTACATGCATTCCAAAACTACCAAAATCAACATATTCTGATCTATCCTATTCTTATCTTTTGGTTAAGTATATTTGAAGTGTAACTTAACACCTGAACACCTGAAAACCTTGTTTTTACTGAACTCTTGTGGTTGAAGTTCTCATCTTGCTGCAGAGTGTACTCTGTGTTTAGTAGACTGTGACATCACATCAGGCTGAAAAGTGTTGTTTTAACCAGCTCTTCTGGCTGAAAGCTTGTTGCAGCTCTGTTGGCTGTGGACATAAGGTGGGTCCAAAGCTCTTATTTGATTGTTCCTCGCTTCTCAATCCTTGTGTGACCCGAAAAACAGTCTGCCATCTTCAAGGATATGTCAAAGTTCTTATTTCTGCTCGGAGGAACAAGGAGTTCTATCGGGAGACAGGAGGGAAGAAACACGAGACGATTCTACGTGGAAGTCTGTTATCTGACAGTAACGCCTTTTTACTGGAAATCTTTTTCTGAGTATCTGATTGGACAGGTCTACAACAGTTGATCCGATATACTGATACTGCAAGATACACTTTATAGCACAATACATGGGCTGATAATGTAATTCTTGCATTTTTAAAGCTGCAGTGAAACTGCTACCCTGAAAAGTCCATCTGCAATTTTTGGACATTTGACTTTTTTCTGCATAGCCCCCCCAGTGTGAAATAAAGTAATGTGGATGAATTAGCATTGTCACTGAACATGCCTTTGCATTCATGTTCTTCCTGCCTGTGTACTTTTAATGAGCAGCATGTTCAAACAATGCAGCATGTCAAAAGCAACAAATGGATGATTGCAGTTTGTCCTGACTCTATATTTATGTTTTACAAATCATATTTCTCACATTTCTGTGTTCTATTTAAAGCCTGTATGTTGATTGTCAGATTCTAACAGTAATAGAACAATAGAATAGAAAAATGTTATGTTGCCTGCTTTGATGATACAGATGCTCAATGACCACCAATCCATATGGATAACATAATGCTTAGTAAGTAAATAATACATGAATAAAGAATATGTGAATAATTCGTGTGAAATTTTTGCTTGACGAAATTGCAGCATGTATTTTTTTGGATGAAGTTCAATTTTTTTCCATCTTTTTGCATGTGAATATAACGTATTCAAAGTGTCGTTTTCTGGTAACATCACACTCAAAACATGAAACACAGCGGATTGTCTGATCGTTTATGTGTCAGAACTCTGACTGTGTGATAAAACAGACTATAAACAAACTATAAAGACAACAAGTATAAAGACAACATAGCTTCATTATGACAATGGTCTTAATGAATAATTACCTACAGTCATCCTGAAGAATGTCCAGAAGTGGCCATGATAGAGCTTTAATTCCTGTGTCAAACAGAACACNTTTTTTTTTTTTTTTTTTTTTTTTTTTTTTTTTTTGGTGCAATTTTTGGCATAAAATATTTGCAAAAAATCGCACCGCACTTGAATATATTTACCGCAACAAATTCACATCCGAAAAATTCATACTTTCGTGTTGTTTATTTGCATCACTTTTGGTGTGTAATGGCCTTAAAAATGCCCTTCCTTATTATGGCCATCACTCTTTAATTGAAGTTTTTGCTGTTAGGTGGACACTATGAGAGTAATTCATTGGAAAGAACACAACACAGAAAATATTGTTCCATCCATCGCTTGAAGGCTTAATACTGAACATTTAAGAAATTGACTTTACTCTAGAGGGTGATTTATTGAAATATGACACTTTAAAGTCTTTATTTGTAATTAAAATGTAATTCATGCAAGGGAAGAAAGACCATTTCTGATTTATCTGAGATTAATTTTTAAGAAAGATGAAGATTCTGTTACATCTTTTGAATGTTGGGAACCCTTGAAGGGGTCTTTCTGATAGAAGATAAGTGGGAGAGTTAGAGGAAGAAACTGAAATAGCTAGAGAAAGAGAAGGAGAGACTCTTATTAGTATTTCAGTTTAGTACTTCAGCTTTTTTGAAGTTTCAGCATAGACTTTAAAGGCAAACTGTTAGAACCATAGATGATAACGGGCCTCCAGAACTTGCCCAAACACTTCGGGCCTCTAAATAATATAACTGGAAAAACACAGAGTTTTATAAATACAATGTGTATGAGAGGGGCTGCAACCATTTGTAAGCAATTTTCTTTCCATTTAACAGTCTTTAATTCATTCTTTATGTTTATTTAATGTACTTATTTTGCTTCATCAGAGTGAATTGGATTGATCTAATACTCATCATATTCCTCTGATGGTAAAGCAAGATTTCCCTCAGTGGACCGAAGATAGTTAATTTTTCATCCATTAATGATCTGAGCTCTTTGATGCTCTTATCCTGTTTTTATATTTTGAAGCAAACTTTTTATCTTAGCTGAAGGATAAGCACACATCACCTTCAACTCCGAATCAGCTTTTATGATTTTTTTTTTTTTTTTTTNTTTTTTTTTTTTTTTTTTAATCAGGCACAACCTGATCTGACATAGATGCTGAGATATGTAATTGTGTATTTGCTTTGCTATGGCCCATTTAGATGTTTGAGTTTCTGAACTAAAGACAGACATCAAATGTTGAAATAACAGTGAACCAGACACATAAAGCATTTTATTTATTATTATTATTATTTATTTCAACATTTGATGTCTGTCCTATTTGCTCTTAAATAGGACAGATAGTCCTTAGTCCTTAATAGTTTTAGTTCATATTTCTTGTGCAACAGCCAGCATTACAGCTTATCAGTCTTCTTTTTATTATTTGCTATTTCCTGTTTCCTGTTCATCTGCCGAGAAAAACAAATCTGCCCTGCTATAAAAAATATTTCAGGCTCATGGTTCAGTTGGTGTTATGGCTTCATTAAATGGGATTCATCATCACAAAAAGCACTTTAAAACTGATTAACAAGACACGGAGTACATAAACAGTGAAAGAGCAACAGCATTCGACTTATTTCTCTAGTCCTTGCAAAGGAGGGCTAGAATTAAAGAGTTGCATGAGAGAAAGTGGAGGTAGAAGGAAGGGATGTTGTTATGATTTTAATTCAGTAATTATGCTGGTTCATGTCACATTCATGGGAGAGAAAAACAAGATCCAATGCAATGATTAGTATTCATCAGTGGATGCTTGGTTCTGTGTGTGTGTGTGTGTGTGTGTGTGTGTGTGTATCTT